>JAAGNO010006730.1:0-49502 GCA_033439905.1 Ceryle rudis | reverse complement strand
TTTTGAATAGTTTCTGCCTTAGACAATGCAATACACTTGAACCAGTCTTACATACCTACATGTGTAGACACCTACAATGATACTTTTAATAAACAGAAGGAAAATTAACAAAAAGTAATTTCTATCGGAGTCCGCTGTAAGATACTGTGAGTGTTAACACAGAAAAACCTTATAGAGACATATATGTGTACTATTTCCATAAATAAAATATTTTATCCATGCCTTTGAGCAATATATCACGAGGCTCTATTCTCCCCTGAACTTCTAGCAACCATTTATAGCAAGACCATTGAAATCCATTATGTTTGATCCTCATTTTCAATGTCACAGAAAGGGGACAATGATTTACAGCAAGTGATGGTGTACTAGACTCTTCAGGGCCATACGAGGAATGACAGACAACCACTTCCAAGAAAAGAGCAGTACCATTAACAAGGAATGTAAGATTTGTTTGAGTAATACTTTAAAAGCCATTCTCTGAATGACTTTACTGTATGTACTATCGAATAAACAATATGATGAACTATTAGACATGTATCCTTATTACAGGATTTCCAGGTATATAATAATGATTTACTCTCACACAGCTTTGGATGCAGTGTGAAATTAACTCTCTTGATGCTTAGATGGGCAATCTGTATGATATTCCTGACAAATGAATCCATCAGGTAGACACATGGAAGATGTAAATGTGTCAAGCAATTCCAAAAAGTGTTTGTTGCTTCCGTTTATATAAAAGAACTGAAAGAAACATCCCTCTCTGTGTTGGAACATTTATTTTTCCAGTTCAATATAATGGCATAATCAGTCCATTAAATGATTACACATCTAGATGATCATATAAATGCACACTATTTATAAGATAGAATATAATAGCTTTTCCACCATAAGATTTGTTCTATAGTTCTTTCATCTTGACATACAAGGCTCTACTTCCATTTTCTGCAGACTACAATGGTGCTAATGACAGCCTGACTTTCATAATGCACATATAAAAATACGTGCCTGTACAGTGACTATGATCTGTTTCCCTCTCTGTAGACAACTTCACAGGCATATATGGAGATATCCATGAATAGCAGATTTTTAATAGCCCCTTAACTCCTATCCTCTGAAAACTAGGAATCACCATGTTTTCAAAAAAATATTGGCAGTATCCAGGCACTATTGAAAAGTGAAGTCTTGTAGAGGTAATCTAATAAGTGGTTGTTTACCTGGTGACCAGCTGCTCTCTATCCAGCCTGCTTTCAAGAGGTGATAATAACAGATGAAAAAAATGACTGTTTCTTTAGGGAAAAACCTGTGTAGAATGTGGCCTAGGATTTAACTGAGTGGCATCTATTTTGCACTAAGCTTGGGATGACTAAAGACAGATTCGTGCAATTAAAAACAAAACTAACCACCCCCCAAAAAAACCCAAACACCTAAACTAAACTAAATTGAACACAAAAAGACCAACAACATACATTCAAAAGCAGCATAGACTTGGTCACAATATGTATTAGCTGAGGCAATAACTCCTGTGACTATGAAGACACAGCTTAGCTGTCTAAATTTCCAAGACGGGTATCCTGAGATTGTGCTGTGTCTTTTGGATTAAACCTGGGGCTCTTCAGCCTCCACAGACTCAGAAGCAGAAAAAACCATAGGCCATATCTGTTGTGCTCCTCCATAGGAAACTGAAAAAAAAATCCACCCTCTTTTATTTGAATGTGGTCCCACTGATACGTTGAGGACAGAGCTCTAGGTAGCAGCTCAGAACTGGTTTTTTTAACAAAATATAAAATGTGCAGCTCATTACAACAGCTAAAATAAAACATTCCATTTTAATACAGAAGAGAAAATATAGCTTTGAAAGTGTGTTCTAAAACAATTTGGTTCTGAGCTGAGACTTTATCTGGCGAGTTTCAGCCTAAAGCTCATTTCTACAGTTTGGTTATAAACCCTTGGAAATGGAAATGCTGACATATCCTTGGCTATAGCAGCTCTAACAGCAGCTTCTACAAGAGCCTGAGAAACCAGCTGTTCTAACTAAAGTCCCTGTGTTTTTTATGCTATAAGCTCGGAGTGCTGATTATGACTGAAATAGATGAAACTTCTGAAGTACACTACACAGTCAAGGTAAAGTAGGTGATCTTCAAAGTATTATTCACACAGTATTTACACTCTCAGAATGTTAAGTACTCAATATTTCCGTCTATTTAAGACTGTCTTTAAACAGATATGATCCCTCCTCTTCATAAAATTTTTCATAAAGTCCACTGAATTTTTATGTTATTATTTTGTCAGATAGCAATGAGTCTGTAAGCCTGTAAGAGCATGTCTAAAGATTAGGAAGATCCAGTCCTGACCATGCACACACACATTAATGATGCTAACCTTATGTAAACAGTCATCTTTCAAGTACTTTCATTGTTCAGAGGTTTCTTACCATTCAAACACACTTGAGTGCTTTGCTCAACTGTATCTTGTAAGGGTGATAAAAAGTAAGGTGGAAAAAGGATGAAGAATAACAGGGTTTTAATGGATACATCTACTCCACGTGAGGACAAAGACATACGGATAGTTTCACTGTGGCTTAGCTTTACTGTAAAAATACAGAAGGTTTATCATAGAAATAATCATATCTGAAATGCTAAAATCATAGAACAGAATCACGGAATCATAGAATCATTTAGATTAGAAAAGACCTTTAAGATCGAGTCCCACCATTAAATCAGCACAGCCAAGTCTACCACTTAACCATAGCTAAGCACCACATCTACATGTCTTTTAAATAACTCCAGGGATGATGACTCAATCACTTCCCTGGGCAGCCTTTTCTGTTGCTTGACAACCCTTTTGGTGAATAAGCTTCTCCTAATGTCCAATCTAAACCTCCCCCGTTGCAACTTGAGGCCCTTCCCTCTTGTTCTATTGCTTGTTACCGGGGGCAAGAGAGGGACCCCCCCCCAACTCACTTTCAGATAGCTGTAGAGAGCAATAAGTTCTCCCCTCAGCCCCCTTTCCTCCAGGATGAACAACCTCCATTCCTTCAACCACTCCTCATAGGACTTGTTCTTTATACCATTCACCACCTTCTTTGTCCTTCTTTGAACACACTCCAGAACTTCAATGTCCATCTTGTAGTGAGGTCCCCAAAACTGAACACAGTATTAGAGGTGACGCCACAACAGTACTGAGTACAGGGGGATGTTCACTGCCCTAAGTCCTGCTGGCCACACTATTTCTGATACGGGCCAGGATGCCGGTCTTCATGGCCACCTGGGCACACTGATGGCTCATATTCAGCCAGATGTTGATGAACGTCCAGCCATCATCCAGGTCATTGATAAAGATATTTAATAGAACTAGCACCAATAATGAGTCCTGGGGAACACCACTTACAACTGACCACCAACTGGATTTAACTCCATTTGCCACTACACTTTGATCCCAGCCATCCAACCAGTTTTTCTAGTCTCTCCAGAAGAATGCTGTGGGAAACAGTGTCAAAGGCTTTACTGACGTCCAGGTAGACAACATCCACAGCCTTTCCCCCATCTGACCCTCAAGTGGGTCGCCTTGTCATAGAAAGAGATCAGGTTAGTCAAGCAGGACTCGCCTTTCATAAACTCATGCTGACTGGGCCTGATTGCCAGGTTGTCCTGTATGTGCCATGTGATCTTCCATAACATTCCCCAGCACCAAGGTCACACTGAGAGGCCTATAGTTCCCCAAATCCTCCTTCCAGTTCTTGTTATAGTTGGGTGTCCCATTCGCTAACCTCCAGTCACGTCAGACCTCACCGGTTAGCCAGGACTGCTTGTAAATGAGGGAAACTGATTTGGTGAGGGCTTCCATCAGCTCCCTCAGTACCCTTAGGTGGATCCTATCTGGCCCTATTGATTTGTGTGTGTCTAAGTGGTGCAGAAGGTCACCCCTCATTTCCCCTTGGATTATGGCAGCTTCATTCTGTTCTGCATCCCTGCCTTCCATCTCAGGGGGCTCTGTACTTGGAGAACAACTGGTAATATTATTATTAAAGACTGAGGCAAAGGGAGCATTCAGTACCTCAGCCTCTTCCTCATCCTTGTTCACTTTGTTTCACCTCCATCCAAAAAAGGATAAAGGTTCTCCTCTTGTTGCTAATGTATTTATAGAAACATTTTTTTATTCTTTTACAGCAGTGTATCTGTAGGCATAAATCCTTCCTTCTTTACACTAACTGTATCAAATTTAGGACAAAATTAGACTTGGAATATCTATACCTATCTTATTTTAATTAAGAATATGCAAGAAAATTGACATTCATCTGATTAATATTAGAATCTATACTTAAACAATAAATGATGACTAGATAACTGTTTTTATCTTAATATCTGCATATGAATGACTGCCTGACATACCATGGAATGTCTGTTTGTATGAATTCTGCCCTGAATCAAGAACAGAAATAGAAGTTTACAGAACTAATGTAAGAAAAATATATTTATATAGAGAGAGCTTATAGCAAATGCACATGTATAAATCATACAGATTGGTACATTTGTTTTACAGTTTTCGTATTTCAGTTCTATGTTTGGGTTGAAACCTATTGCTATGAGGTCAAAGACAATTTTTTATTACCATTTTCAAGGCAGAAACTGTTCTGGTTAATTATTTTAATTTCAACACTAAGCCCTTCCTTTTTAACGTGAATAAAACCACAGAATCTATTCCTTTGTCTCCATTTGCCTGAAGCAGACAGGGCTGGAAAAGAGCCCAGTATAGGAAATCATTGATAGGTAAGTCAGCTGTGATTCAACCATACATTCTATAAATATTTCAATTAAAGCTTTCCCTAAGAAAGAATTGAACTGAAATGAGTAACAGGGACTGGATATATTTTCTGTACAGAGCACTCACAGTATGTCAAAAGAGCATAAAGGCATGTCACAAGTTGGTACCCAGGCCAGTTTCTGAGTAAGGCACCATGTGTACTGGGAGTAGCACAGCTGCCTTAGCAAGGCATCTTGCTTCAGTCTCATGGCAAAGCAAGTAGGATCGTGTAACCTGAAAAACTGGTATTGCTGGGCCACTTGCTTCGTGAACCAGTTATCTTGTTCAGAACAGCAATTTAGGTCCCACAGCACAGAACGTTATTGTACCATGTACGAGTCCTCATGCTTGAGCAGGCCTGGCTGGGTTTAATTGCACCCTGCTCTCCATATTGAAAAAAAAAAATCTGCTGTTTTCATCTAGTCTGGCTTCTGTGACCTGATTTTTAGGTAGTTTTAAATGGCAATAAAGAATGTTTCAAGACATGCAAAAATAAGAAATAATTAAAGGCAAAATCCAGTCCTTGGCTTTCTATTTTTATTACCAGTTATGACTATCTTTCCAAATTATTAATGAATACCAAAAGATAAATCTATAAGCATACATAAATAATTGCACAAGCTTATTCAAAGAATGAAAGTTTTGACAAAGAATCAATTTTAGGTCACTTTTGATGGTAATACTCTAAGCAATCTTAAGTAAGAATGGTTTCAGAATGCACTGAAATTTGGTTTATGTATTCAGTAACTTTTGAACAGTTATAAGCTTCTGTAATTTTTTTTATATTCCAATATGCACATGTTGTATGCCTTACATATGAATATGTTACATGGTGCAAACTTTGAACAATGAGTACTGGTGTTATTTTTGCTTCACTTTGAACCCACAAAAAATCATAAAAATTGCAGATGTCATTTAAAGTGTAAAAGTAAATTTCAGATAAAGGTGTCATTATTGTAGCTGCACAATTCCTTTTAATGGAGTGAGAATTTCACTTTATGTTTCTTTAAAAGGTATAGGTTAGCATTCTCAAAATCATGGGTAGTCTTTGAAATGATGACCTATTCATTATCAATATTTTTGAAGAACCTGAAGTATGCTGACACACACTTTAAGAACAAAATTATTAATACAAAATTGTTTGTATTAATTTTTTTAAACTACCAGTCCACAGTTCTACATGCATACATAACAGAACTCCAATATTTAAAAATTTTCAAAACTTCAGTAGCTCACCAAGAGAAAGAGGAACAGATTTTCCTCCTGGGAAATTCAAACAAGGTTTTGCATCAAATTAAATCAAAAGCTTCAGCCACTTATTCAAATGTACATTTGCTCAAAGAGGATGATAAATTGTTTTGAAGTTTTAAATTAAATACCTGACAAAGCCATCTAGTGAAAATTATAGTTCAAAAACATCTGTGCATGATAGTCTTTGCATTTATTTCATAAAAGCAAAATGCATATTGTAACTGGGTAGTGTGAATGTATTTTGCTATTTGAAGATGTGGGACAAGATCCTCAGCTTGTCATTGGAGTTCCAGTGCAATTATAGAACTCATGCTGATTTACACTACCTAATATTCTGGTATGAAACATTTTGTAACTATGAAAATTTACAGTGGTTTTGTAGAAGTGTTGGAAAAAGGAAATATTCTTATTGAAAGAAAAATTACTTAGACCCACCCCAGCCAAGATTTCATATGATAGCCAAGCCCAAGCCTCAGAAAGTTCAGTGCAATTATGCTCTCATGAGACAGAAACCCTCTCATTTTAACCTCAGAAAATGTAGTACTTAAATATCTACTTTTGGCAAATTCTGTTTAGATCTCAAATACAAAAGTATTTACAGCTTTATGTGTAATTGTATTTAAACTCACACATTTTTTTTTCTCTTGTTTTGTAATCTTATTTTTATGTGTATATGCAAAATGAGACATTTTTCTAGATGTATATTTTGTAGAAACAAAGACAGAGATCTTCATAGCAAAAATAAAGCTCTAGTCATCTCTTTCCAGAACATACTATATCAAGCTTGCCTCTGCTGACAAGATCTCCAACAGGTATGTGTCAGATGAAGGATAATGAAGTCTTAGCTGTAATACTTAGTGAAAACATACTACCTAACGTATTTAAAACGGGTCCCTGATACCAAAATAGAGTTCTCTGGAGCCAGAAGAAACAGTGTTTCCTACCTAAAAAAAAAAAAAAAAAAAAGGGGGGGGGGGGGGGGAAAAACCCCCCACAAAAAAAAATAAAAAAACAAACACAAAACCAAACAAAAAGAAGTTCTTCAAATAGCATAAAATAACAGACCTAACAAAGGCAGAGTTAAAAGAAACATATCTGGAACCCAAAGGGGCACATAAACTTAGGGAGAAATAGAGGTAAGTTGATGTGAAAGAGAGAAAGGGCAAGTGTATGGTAGAGTAAGAGCTTACTTGAAGATCAGTTCATGGCAGACAACACAAGATGTCTAGAGAAGTCCCGTGGATCAGGACACAAAGCATGAGGTGTAGAAGAAAGATCCTGAATCACCCCAGATATCTGTCCTCAAAAGATCAAATGGAAACACAAGGAAGGAAATATTTTCCACAATTCTCAGTTTTAGTCTAGGTATGTATCAGTTAATGATTTACCTCACATTTACTCTTACTTTATTCAACAGTACACCACTGAGAGGGGGATGCTGCTGTTCTAAGTCCGTTGAACACCTCTCTTCATCTTACATTGAAGGTTAGTTCTTTTGACCATCACTGAAGTATTTCAAAATTTATTTTCTCCTTCTCAAAAGCAAGTTAACAGAGAGAGAATAGTTGAGCACAGTCCTGTGGGTTACACATAAACAACTCAGATCATGGCAGAAAAACAAAAAAATGGATGCAATGTTTGGCTCCAAAAATACCCAACATATCAGTTCAAGCAAAATTGGCCACTTCATAGACACACAAGGTGTTTCCTGACAGGTAAAAATTGATTTTGTTCATTTCCTGCTGTCCAGAGCTATCTGAAATAATGATCTCAAAAAGCAAACCACATACCTGAGTTTTCAAAAATGTACTCAAATAGCACGTTTAAACTGGGCATGCCAAATTCATCACCAGTGTAATCAATAAAAATGAAGTGCTGTCGCAGCAATGTCAGTGTAACTGCTGTGGCAGAGGGCTCCAAGGCTGGAATTGATGGTAAATTTCTGTCCAGTTCTATTACCTAACGATAGGAACACCTTAATGCTGGCTGTTTTGCTACCCAGGTGAGACTTCCAGAGAGGAAACCTGGATGAATGATGAATAACAAAGTCCGTACAAGGGAGGACATGCTTGCCAAACTCCATATAATCTCAGACCTTTCCTATCCCTTTACAGTGGTAACACATGATTCATAGCAGTCAGACAAAATCTGTCAAGTCTTCTTTCTAGAAGGATCCAGATGTAATGGGACTGGGCAGGTAGAGTTAGGGCAGGCAAGATGGAAGAGGAAGTAGGCACGATACCTTTTATTTCATCATCAAATCCTTTGTCCCATATTAAAAAAATAATAAAAAAAAAGATGAAATATGATTAATTACTCACGTTTTAATATGGATTTCAGACTTAAATAGAGGAAATCCTGTGTTATACAGTACATCTAGAAAACATTAAGAACAATACAGACACTGTGTGCTGTATCTTGAGGTCATCATGTTTTAATAATATTTTTGTGATTGCCCACCTGGGCATTGTAGGTGGTATAGACATAACAATAACCCCGCTGCCAATCGCAGTGTTGCTGAGGTTTATAATAAGTAACTTTGGTCACTGCAACCCAGTGAATTTCTTCTGTTTCATTTAGCTGCAGATATGTCAATCCAGGTAGCTAATCAGAGAAATCATGATTCTGGACAGCTTAATGAACAACAATAGATGACAATTATTTAAGGAAAGGCTGGATGATTCAAAGAAATTATATTAGCTTAGGATCTGGCACTCGGATAAAATTAATCCACAATGAGTCAACAAATCAATGATTCAAGGGATATTTCACTTCCTGTCTTGTCAGAAAAAAGCATGCCAGAAGGAAAGGTAAAGATATGTGGAAAAGGACCCCTCTGAGGTCTGTACATGATACTCTAAGATAGCTTCCAAGGGCTACTGAACACTTTGCCTAACATTTGTGATTACAGAAGAAACCCAAGGCTATACCTTGTATATCACTACAGATTAGAAAATGACTTTGTAATTTGGTTGATGCACCCTTTCAATTTAGGTCTAGTTTTCTAATTGAAAAAAAAAAAACCAAAGTTATATGGGGTTTCCGAAGTAGATTAAATGAAACTAATCCAAACACGGTTTACTTGAATGGAAATTTGGGATGGGGGTTTGCTGTCTTACTCAAAACACCATAAATTAAAACTCTCACTTTGAAAAAGTCAAAATTAAGTAATTTGGAATTTCTGACATCATTCAATTCACTTAAGATTTGAAAATAAATACTTTTTCTACTTTAATATTCTCCCCACATTTCAAAGTTAATTTCAGTAAAAATGTAATTATTGTTCAGTTGCTCTGAAATTGTTTTCTTTAGTCAGTTAATTTTTTTTTAAATCTTTCTGTACTTTTAACTCAGATTTCCATAGTGCAGAGTGTTTTAGCTGTGCATTTCAACAAATATATACTCTGTAAATTACTATCAGCTTCTTTTCTGGAGTGGTGTTATAATGTAAGTCTTTTGTATTTAATATGATGCAGGTCAGTTTTAAGTTGTGACATTCACAGAGCTGTGCTTTTTTTCATTTAATGCGTGTTTTCTCATGCCAGCAGATGCGTTGCAATAGTAGTCTGGTCATGAAAAATTGCCACCTAAAGTTCTTGGGTAAATCTCAATATGTGTTATATCATCTTGGTAAGAAATTGAGTTCTGGCTCTAGCATACTAGTGTTACAATTCAACAAATCAAAATTAATTTCATATATAACTTGTACTTTATTTTTGAATTATTACACAACCTGGTTTATGCGCTTTGATATCCTCATGACGTTGATACATCCCTCACATCAGGAGCCTTCCAAGCATATTCTGGTAAAATGCAAATATAACTAAGACAGCATTATAAAAATTAGACTTAAAATATGCATATTCACTACTTAACATTTCTCCTACAAGGGAGAAATTGTCTGTATGGGCTATTTTGAGCCTTTTTTAATAGCTGCTATTCATATTTCATATCTGTGTAACTATACTATATGAAAATGAGACCTCGTGACAAATACTGTCTGTCCAGTAATTCATTTTAGCTAGCAGCAAAGTTTTAGTATCTGAACGATAATTCAGTAAGAGAGACTGAAAGAATTTATGCCAAAGTTTTATGTCAGTGTAATCATTCCATGGTTCAGAAGACCAAAGAAAATTGTCTTGTTTAGCCACCCCCAGAAACAGGACAGTTCAAGAGCTGTGTGTGTGCACATAGCACCCAATTTCCAGATCAATATTAAAGACACTGTAGACAACACTGACATTAGAAAACCACACTCACTAGAAATGTGCAGCACACAAATGGATGCTGTCAAATATTAAAGCTACTTGCAGACATAATCCCTCTCACTAGTCTGCTGGTACCTTGGAAGAACAGAAGAGTGGAGGAGTGGCAAAAGGTGTTTATAAGATTCAGTTGTATTTATCACTGTCCTACTCTGAATCAGTTGGTAAATTGGTGATTCTTTTTGTTTAAATTAAATTGATTTTGTTTCCCCAAGTTGAATCTGTCTTTTGCCAATGGCCATAACTGGTTACTGTGCCCTCCCTGTCCTTTGTCTTAACCCTTGAGCTTTTTGTTGCATTTTCTCCTTTCCATCCCACCAGAGGCAATTCACCCACTGAGGGCAAATTCTCTGTTACTGAAAGTGCATTCCTGTAACTCCAAACTAATCATGCTAATGCAATTTACAGATTTATTAACCCAGTTCCAGATGATATGACATTGAAATTATATGACATATAAAATTATTTTCTGCCAGCTCCATAGACATTTTAGTTCACCTGGCATATTAGCTTAAAACAAAAGTGATTGAAAGCTGCCTCAATACATATGATAAACTGTCTGCAGAGTCAGTGCACTGACACTTGTGCCACAATAGCCACGAGCTGCAGAAAGGTCATAGCTGATGGTACTAACCCCATGTGAATCCTTCTGCATGAGCAGACAGCAGTGTGTTGCCCTTCTGCAGTCATTTCCCTTCCTCTCAGTAAGCAGATTTCTTTTTTTTTTTAATGGCTATTTAAAATGTGATGATGATCACAAAGAAATTTTGCTCTCTATATCTGGATTTCTGAAAAAAAAATGCATGATTTTCAGAATTAACTATAAACTTCCATACTATGTCAATAACACTTTGCAATTTAGAAATGCCAGTGTATTATTATAAAGTTTTATAACTATAAATATCAACATTACTCAGAAGCATCAAAAGCATTTCTCCTTTCATTTCACAAAGAACCTCATATTTCTCTTTCCCTTGATTAATCTTTAACCTCTCTTGCATTTGGTTAATCTTTATCCAAAAGTAGGAAGATTTCAAATACATAAAGAAACCAAACAAAACTAAAAGCAAAGCAAGCTTCCTTACTACCCTAAATTTCACCAAATATGAAGTACATATTTGAAAATATATCTGCCTAGTAAAATACAGTGATTTATTGTATAAGAATCAGGGGTAAAAATCAAGCTAATCATTACTGTCATCATAAACTTCCTCTCATCTGATTTACTAGTGAATACTTACTTTTATATTCTGGAGTACATCAATTTCTAATTCATGATTCTGATTGCAATCAGAGTACAGCATTGCTCTGTATCTGCTGGTCTTCATTAATGTTCACAGCAGTTTTTGAGCTGGAGGGATTAGATACCAACAGAGCAGACACAATGCCTAAACTTGTTTTATAGCTAAAGTTAGGGAAACCCTCGTAATGAATGAAAACCAGATAATCAGATCCCATTGCTATAGCTTTATTTTTTATCCAGGATCTTATAATATTAATCCTAACAAACCTACAAGGATTAAAGAAAAACCAAATAGTTTGTCTCATTTCCTCCATCTAAATCCTTTGATTACCCTATGTAACTTTCTGGGTTGGAAGATTCACTGATTATTCACTTTATCACTAATATATACAGCATGAACAGCCTTCAAAATGATATTTCAAACTTTCCCTGTTTAAAGAAAAAAAGACATGGTATGTTTTTTAGTTTTTTAACCAAGACCTCAGTCATTCTAAAACTGCTGTTTTGTTGTGTTTTGGGTTTTTTTTTCTAATAGCATTATCTTCTTCCATGCAATTCTAATTCTAAACATAGATTTATCATAACCTGATTTAGACAAATAAAATAGTAAAAAAAAAAAACAAAAAACCCACAGGATTTAGTGACTTGTTATTGCTTGTTTACTAATAGCCAATCCTGAGTCATATATATTGAGATTTAAGTAACTAATGAGATTGCTCAAGATAAGATGTATGTATTAAAAAAGTTCTTTGTAAGTATTTATTGCTATGCAATGAACTATTAATACTGAATGCCTCCTGTGGAATCTTTTTTCTTTATTCAGATCAAGAGACAAAGAGTCTGATTCCAGTTTTGGATATAATCAGGTTAAAAAATTTTTCTCCTGCTTACAGTAATGACTCCCATAAGCAGCTTGCACAAGAGGAATAAATGGATCATTATAGGGCAGAGCCTAACCATCATTCCTCAGGGGCTCAAGGAGAGGCAGTAAGCTAAAAAAAATTAATCCTTAGTGAAGATCTCCAGAAATCATATATTTATTGAAAAGTGTCTATCCTCTACCCACAAACCCCCCAAGACAAAAGCTAATCAGTGAGGAAACCCTGAGTATCTCTACTTCAGAACATATATGTAAGTAGTCTTTAGAGCAATATTTTAATCTGACTTTCAGGGACCAGATTCCTGTCTTGGATATTACTCCCTGAAAAGCATCAGGACATTTTAATATGTTGCAGTAATTATGGAGATAATGAATATAGCATTATGCAGAGTAATGTTGATGTCACTGTGATAAGAATTATTTCTCTATGTCTTCAATATTGGTTGAGATCAAATATTGACTTATATAAACTATATCTCTACAGTGAAAGCTGAAAGATTCAGTAATGAAATACTGTCTTCAAAATGTTAAGAGTAAATTTACTAATTAATGATCTCTATCGGGTAACTATTTTTTTAGGTCTAATGACTTTGAATTCAAGTCAGCTACAGCTTTGTCAAGTGATTTCCTGCCTTTGAAAGAACAACTTTTTTCATCTATTTTTTTCTTACTATCTTTTTTATTATTTTCTTATGCACTTATGTATATTACTGGTATCCATTACTCTAATGCTTCTCTGCTATGACACAGGCTATACAGCATGTGATAGAAATAGACAAGTCAAGACAGAAATCACAGATAGAGCAACACACATCATTTTCCTCTTGATAATGAGATCATCTTGATTTCAGTTACCAACATATACATGACAATGTCCAGTACCAGTATAAGTCACACATCATCTGTATTATCCCAGATACTATGGATATCGAAATAATAGTTGTCTATGGATGGGTGACACTATTGTTCTACCACTGCATGAGAGAATACACAGAAGCCAAAAATGATGCTAAACATCACCTTGTCATATTGGAAGTCCCATAAGCTAGAAATTAAAGGCAGGAAGAGAATGATTGCAAATATGAATATCAGTTCATAACTGGAGACAGCAAAGTTAAGGTTACTGCGTGGAAGCTAGTTTACACTGGTCAGATTAAAAAGAGGACATGGTGGACAACTGTAGCACGGCCAAGAGGGTTGAAGTAAGTTTCACTGAGTTTTGGTGAGGGTCCCTAAAGATCAGTGGTGTAGCTGAGCTATGGGACATAGTTCTAGATAAAGAGGCGTTCAGTTAGTTCAGACCACGACTAGCAAAGTTATTTTGTACGTCAAGTTCTGACTCTACAGGTGCTTTTGTTGTTTGTTGTTTAAACCACCTTTTTACATACCAGAAGGATCTGTGAAGGTGCTCTGAGAGTGCTTTTCTGCCAGACAGAGGTAGCTACTATACTAATTTTAAAATCTTAAAGAATTTAGAAATCAAATATTTTTGTTCAATCCATTTGAAAGGAACAGGAAAGGTCAGAGGTTTAGGAAGATGGAAAGGGACAATAACAAATAAGATGTGGAAGGACTGCTGTTAATAGTAATATTATAGGGAAGCTGTCACAGTCAAACATCACAGGAAAAATAATAGCTTAAATTAACAGAGGTGTAAACAGAACTTTTAACAGGTTAAGAAGTGGGTACCACAGGTAGAACAGGGAAGGAAACAAAAGCTACCAGCAAATCATGGGTACTAGCTGATAGGTATTTGAGGTTCAAGGAAGCTAATTAACAGACTTACTAAACTCCTGCTGATATATTTTGAAGAGTAATGGATACCTGGAGATTTGGGAAAGAAAGAGGAGGAAATAGAAGCAAAAGCTTGGGAGTTGATATGCTGCAGTCTTGAAAAATCTGGTTTACTTTGAATACCCATTTTAAAAATAGGCAAACATCCGTAGAATAACAATATTTTAAAACCGAGGAAGAAAACGTTTAAATACAAATAACTGTGACAGTGAAACATAACTGCTTTTTCATGCTACTAGTGAAAATGTAATAGCTGAGGGAACACAGTAGCCAAACTATGTCAAGACTGTAAGTAGGCTTACAAAAGGTCTCTGAGCAAAATCTTACAATATTAGCTCAGTAAGTGCTGCCATATGAAGTAAAATTCCAAATGGACTTGAAAAAAAGGATAAGCGCCGATGTGTATATTCAGGTATCTGTAAGCAAGATGTCCCAGAGGAAGTTTTTATGTATTTTCTTGTTTCACACCTTTCATATAAATACAAAGAGTATTAAGAGCACTTTGGTTACATTACAAGATACTGTGTTGTAAATAAACAAATAGATTAAGCTCTATGGAATACATCAATGCAAGCGAAGTAATCATTCTCATGTTCCAGCAAATGTGTATCAGACAGCTGTGCAAAACAAGGGACATAGCCAGGATCAGAGTATGTTGTACTCACTCTCCCATCTGGACACAAACAAGGAGCCCATGTAACTCTGAGCCAAGCTAATCGTGCAGTGCAGCCAACCTTCTGGAAGAACTCCAAAAGGCATCCTATAGTACACCTGATAATTTTGTTCACAGTCACTGAGCCATACTGACAGGCATGATGGAGAGCAGACGGCATTATGTCCTTTGGGACATGGGGACTGTTCTCGCAGATCTCTGTGGCTTTTCAACTACTCATGCCTTGTAACCCATAGGATTCCCAAACCCCCATCTTCAAAGGGGAACTGATGTTGTGTTTTATGAGAGCTTGTTCAGCACAAGTATAACAATGAGCAAAGGAATAGCAAGAAATGAAGAAACAAGGGCAAACAAACAATTTTATTTTAAAAGGAAAATGAAATTAAGACTTAGGTTCTTCATTCTAAACTACCCATGGACATGAATAATTTCATGTGAAATTTCAAAATTTGGCACGGCTGATCATGGTTTTTAAAAAATTCAGATATGCATGTTCATTGGATGGTGCCCATCCAGGCCTCTAGGAGAAAAATAATACATACTATTCAAGGAAAGGTATTGATAAAGAAATTTTAATGATGAAATAGAGAGACAAGTAAAGGTAAGAAGTTAAAGTAATAATCTCTCCAAAGGTTAGCTATACTAATAAAAGACTCTCTCTACCAACTTTGTTTTGCTAATTAGCTGCATACACGTCAAGAATTATTAATGAGCAATTGATTATAGCTTGCTGTTAACCTCACAAAAAAAGATTAAGAGGCAAATCCTGAGTTAAACCTAGAGGTACAAAGATCCTGCAAGAGTGACTCTGTGCACATACAATGCACAAGGACTTACAATGTACAAAATAATTCCAATAAGGAGATGATAGCAGTAGGATTTGGGAGCACCTTCTTCTGTATGGGATTGGTTTTGGCACAAAGCAGATAACGCACCTTCACTTGAGAAAGAACTTATGAGTTGAGTTACCATCCTGGAAAGCTTCTCTTAGTATTCTGTTCAAATTTCCCACTGTTCAAAAAAACCCTAAAACTGTCTTTGTCTAAAGAGAGTAAAATGAGAAGAAAATGACTCATCAGTATTTCTGAAAAAGGAGAAAAGCAGAACAAAAACTGCTAGAGTGATATAAATGATTATCACTATAAATGTACTTAGAACTAGGAAGGAACCCTAATGCCAATAATCCTGTCTGGCATAATTCCAGTCTCAGAAGCAAATGACACTTGAAATACAGCATGGTGTCCAGTACAGCTGGACAAATACATAGAAGCTGGAGACATGGAGAAAAAAAAAAAAAATCTATATCAGGGAGATAAGCTAGAACATGCAAACTTTTTCCTCTTTGCTGATTCCTGTATTTTTGACAGAGATACTTTGAGATTCCCTAGGCAATTATTCTGTTTGATGCCAGGAAATTAAACAACAATCTCCATTCAATTGCAGATTCCACTGCTGAAGTAATCAGACAGACCTCATCCAAATCAGTGAAGTAATTTTATTTCCACTAACAGACGATCCAGCTCTTTTTCTTTACTTTTTTTCCCTCTCCATACTCTTGTGCTCTTTACACTGTGTTCTTTCAATATTGGTAAAGCAATTATTTTCTCTTCTTCCACCTGTCATGTAATTTTTGATAATTTGGTTTGCCAAAACAATACCATCACTATATCCTAGTGATATGGAAATGCATCTTGACATTAAATACAACCTGCAGCAGCAAAATGTTTCTCTGCCAAATTATATATACAGCTCTAACTTTAGAGATCAGTGTCATTCTCACTCCAATTGGCCTGGCAAGGTTAAAACTAGAATTTGGTATTTTTATCCTATGTTATTCTACTACAGAACACCAGAGCTTTCAAGAAGATGTTTTTCTTCAGCAGACAGAAATCACAGAGCCAAGCATTGACAACTGGGAGAATATGATCTGATGACATTATTCAGTGAGCGAGTCAGTGCATCTACTCAGGCATGAAAAGGAAAGGAACTGTGTTTTAAAGTGGTATGTACTGTCACAGGATTATCAAAGGAAATACAAGTGTGTGACAACGTGCAGATACATTAAAGCCCTTAGCATTCAAGTTCCTCGGTACTGTGCATTGTAGCAGAAGCATAACTTAAGAAACCTTTGCAGTGCCTGCAGTGCACGGCAGAGCCTGAATAAGCTATAGTACAAGCCTCTGTGAATGAAAATCTCCTGTGGCAAAACTGCAACTGTTCTGCTCCCATGAAATTGGAGTCTAATTGCAAAGCTGAAAGCCCACTTCATACTAGGATTCAAACATTTCTGCTGTTGAATGTTTTTGTTTGGTGACACTGGGATTTTTACTGGAGGAATCTCTAAATAAGGGCGATTCTTTTATGATAGTAGGAAATATCAGCCTTTGGTCCCCATGTATTTTAACCTGAAATTAATCAAATGCCATAGTAATTTATATTGCTTTAAAAGTGTATTTTTCCAGATTTACTAAGAGGAACACACTGACAAATAAATTCTATTAAATGTAGATTTTCAAACTTCAACAAAATAAACTGCCATGTTTTAAAAGCAGGGAGTGTGCTCAGGCACAGATAGTGACTTTTCTTTTTTAAATGCCTTTAACAGAAAATTTCTCTTGAAGTTCTACAATAATAAACAAATACCATTCTCTGTCTATTAAATATACTAGACTATAAGAGAATATTCTATAATAAACTACATCTCTTTTTGCCAACGAGTTCCTGCTGGTTTTATACTATTTAGGTAGGCTGAAGAACAAAACTTGTAAATGTCTACTGCATCTCCTCTTACTTTGAAAGAAGATGGTGATATGGTAAAATGAAAAAGGGAGAGGGGAAGAGAGAGAAAGAGACAGAGAGGGAGGGAGTGGCCTGAATGCTAATATTCCTCTGTCTTGTGTTTCTCTTTTCCCTGCAATTATAAAGTCTTTCTTTAAAACCAAGTTTTATCAGGAAGGATTAAGTAGCATTTCTCTGTATAATTTTACTTGAAAATACTTGTTGGTGTTTGGTTTGGGTTTTTTTGTTGTTATTTTTGGTTTTGTTTGGGGGGGGTGGGTTTTTTTTTTTCGTTTTTTAAATTTTGAGCCCAAATTGAGCCCAAAAAATCTAAAAAAACACAAACAAACAAACAAAAAAAAAAAACCAAAAAAAAAAAAACCAAAAAAAAAACAAACCAAAAAACAAAAAGGTTTGGACATAACATTTTGACAAATGGAAGTTACAAGGTCATGTGCCACTGTCTCTTCATGGTTTTATCATGAGTCCCACAATACACCTATTATGGGAACATCATGAATGGTAAAGTGAAAGGATTATGTAATAGTCAGCTTTTGGCCTATGTTTCCAACTTTCAGAGTTGCTGAGATGTACTTGAAAATATGGTCAAAGATCCTAGAGAGAGAAATGTAGGAAAATAATAACTGCAAATCTGAGACTGATTAACTGAGATTAGAAATTCTGAAGGATAGGCTCTACATCTAAGGCCTGTGTCATTCCCATGTGCCTTAAGGTACTGTAAGCACGTGATGATGTCTTCTGGGCAACTGTTTTACTCTAAGAGCAGATGGCACAAGGAAAGCAAACAGTAATTTTCAGGAAAGGACTGGAGCTTGCTTAAAAAAGGCAGGCTCCAAGGAGCTTGCAGAGCCACTGCAGAAAGGGGATCACACAATGAAGACACTTTGCAGGTGCTAAAGACTGGCCAAGACGTCTTCCAGCATAAGAGAGACAAGACACTATGCCCTGGATATTTTTGGATATATCTAAATAGCACAACATATTTGGGCTGCTTTTTCTGCTGCCTTTAAGCTCTAGACTTGAAAGAAGTTACCTGCATGCCATATAAACATTTATAGTGACACTGAAGTGGAAAGGAAATTTTAAAGTGCAGAAAGGAAAACAAAAGGAGGAAACAAAAAACAAACAAACAAACAACTAAACAAAAACCAAACAGAAACAAACAAAAACAAACAAATGAAAACCAAAACCACCACCAAACCACCAAAAACCAGTCTCCTGAAGTGTTTCAGAATCAACATTCATGTGTTGACAAAGTTAGCTATTCATAATTTAGAAATAATACTGTAAGCATTATGTATTATATAACTGCAACAAAGGGAAATGATAGCTTCTTTTTGCCTGGCTTATTCTGGGGGAGGAGGGCAGAGCTGCTATGTACTTGAATTGTACAATATTTATTGAAATGACTTTTTTTTTTACACACTATAAAGATCTTTGTATACAAACAGTACAATTATCAATGAGGAACTGTAAAGGACACAATAATTTAGCTGTATTAACCTATATTACATATTTTTTAGAGAGTGGATTAATTGCAAGTTGTGTGTAGTTTATTAATCATTGAATGATTGGTCTGTAAGTGTTTAATTTGAAACATTATTGATTTCCAGTATGTATGTTTCAATTTTAGTGTTTGGCTACATTCACTTTCCTTTCTGTCATTATCTGCTGATTAGTTTATCTATAATTGAAGTCCATCAAATCTCCTTAATGTACTGTGCTGCTGCTGTGTATCATTAAGTACTGGCTGTAATCACAGATCTACTTCAGTGCTTTGGAATCATAAGGTCATGTAGAGGATGTCCCAGTATTCTCTTTCTTACTGAATAAACACTTTTAAACACACAAAACATGAATTAGTAGCACAATCTTATTTTAATTACAATCACTAGGTGCAATGGCACCCCATTACCTTAAATTCTGTTTAAGTTGCAGAATCAGTAACTAGTCATCAGCTAGAATAAACGGGCCATCTTTAAGGAACATTCACACATATTATTGTAGGGAGATCCTTGTTCAAACAAAGGAGAGAAAACAGTTGTGCTACTGTGTCAGCTTCAGCCTCCACAGAAGCCAGATTAGGCACTTTTTTTCCTATGGAACTCTTTGCAGAAGTGCAATGTCAGAGAGGTCTCCAACACACAAAGCATCTCAAAAAGTATTCTGTAAAGCAAAAAGTAAACCACATGATAAAGTATTTTGATCAATCCAAATCTTAATTTCTCCACATGAGATCAGCATAGTCCTCGAAGAAGTACTGTGAATTAAGTTCTCCACATCACATACCTAACATTCTTCACCAGGCCTTGGAAGGGCTAGGGTACCAGGAATATGATTTAAAATGGCTAGCTGATCAGAGGGAGTGTTCCATTAGCCAACCACAGGAAATGGAGCAGTCAAGGGGAAAATAAAAATTACCCTCTGCTTTGCGCTTGCTAGATAACATCTAGAGTATTGCATCCAGTTTTGGACCCTCCACTAGAGCAAAAGCAGGGAAGGCAGGGGTTGTGCTCACAGGAAGGCTAGCAGGATGATTAAGGCTTGGTCATTCTTCCTGCAAGAAGAGGCTGGGGGACCAGGGCCTATTGAGCCTGGAGAAGAAATGGCTTCACAGGGACTGAACAACAGCCACCCTAGAACCAACAAGAAAACTACACAGAGAAGATGGAGCCATGCACTGAGTTGGAGAAGGACAAGACAATAGTTGTAAGTTGGAAAAAGAGATCAGACTGAACATAAGGAAAAATTTTTTTAGCACAAGTACAGTCAGGCAGTGGATTAGTTTGCCCAAGGAGATTGTGCAGTCTCCATCCTTGAAGGTTTTTTAATACTCAACTGGATATGACCCTGGGAAATGTGGTCTGATCCTACAGCTGACCCTGCTTGAACAGGAAGTTGTACTCAAAACCTCCTTAGTTCCCTTCCAACATAAATTGTTCTCTGATTCTGTGACACATTTTAATATTGTGACTTTAAAAACAAAAAGAGACAGTATCAACCACAAACAAAGTTTAAATTTGAGAATACCCACACAGATGGATAGAGAAACATGTGTGTTTACTCTTTTACTGCTGTGAGCTGTCCTCTCAGCAGACCAGACTGGGAAGAGTATGACATTATCACCACTACAGGACTCAAAGCAGGTTCACGTTTGGGCAGTAGGGATCGTTAAAAAGGGGTCTTTCATTCTTCAGCACTCTTCCATGTCATAGAATGGGTTGGAGGAGACATTCACACATTTCATTAGACTTTATTTAAAACTACTGTTGTACTGTAAATGATCAGTACAAAAGATTGCATGTAAGCACTTCATAACTTAAGAGAGTGTCTAATGTCTTTTAAATCTTTACCTATGAAATGGTTCAATTTATGCACCTGTATAAATATATGGTCACAGACTATACATTAAACATAAGACCAATCCAGTGGAAAACAAATTTTCCAAATTTGTCAGTATGATGGGATTTACTAGCAGGGTATTTAATTTCTCAGTGGAATTAATTAGTCTGGTTTTGGTATCTGACTGATTACCAATCAGCTTAATGGTTACTGAGGGATGATGTCATGTAAACTTTGAAAATAAAAGAAAATAAAATATTTTATTATCTACAAAAATACTATGCCAATAGATTTTTAAAAATCACTTGTGTCTCTTAAATGTTTATCATTGCTCTGATCTTCAGATTAAGTCAATAACATGAATACCATGTATACTCTTCATTAAAAATTAATACATGTTTCTGTTCTTGAATCTATGTGGTATCCTACTAGTTTCAACAAGGAAATACTAACAAAATACTTAATAGGTCCATCAGGAAACAGAATCCCATTATTTGAGAGTGTCTATTCATTCTCATTCAGAATGCAAATTTGAAATGTCCAGAAGTTAAAATATAAGAAGTTATTAAATGGAGTTCTATAAAATTGGCTCCTTTGCTAATATATTACTCAACATACAAGTAAAATTTCACTAATACTCATACTTTAATATAATATCAGTAATTAAATTAGTCTACAGGGTAAAAGTAAATCAATTAGATCCTTTTCATGTTTAAATTATAAATTTGAAACAATTCATTTCCACTTGTAAAACTTTGCTGTACAAAATATTGTAATCTCTTGTATTCTTATGTCCTCCACATAAGCATACAGACTGCTGTGAATGCTACAATGATTTAGAACTACTTCAGTATATTTTCCGCAAATAGATACCAAAAGGAATAAATTCATACCAGAAAGATGTTTGCAGTTTTGATACTGGTTTAGGGAAGCTGTCTCAGACAAATATTTTCCTTTCAAATTATATAAAA
The DNA here is from genome assembly GCA_033439905.1 of Ceryle rudis. Classification (NCBI taxonomy): domain Eukaryota; kingdom Metazoa; phylum Chordata; class Aves; order Coraciiformes; family Cerylidae; genus Ceryle; species Ceryle rudis. The sequence goes on along the minus strand of JAAGNO010006730.1, from coordinate 27,484 downwards.
ATCACAGGGATTGCTTGACCAAATATTTTTTTGAAACACAACAGAAGTAAATGAACTGCTCAAATCAGATTTACAATTCAGCCACATTTTGTTTCTGTAATATCTGTAGCACATGCTTCTATATGATGAAGTCTGGATTTTCATTACAAAGCTTTTCTAACAGACCTGTTTGACTCTGGGATAAAAAAGACAAATCTTATTGGACCACTATGATCTTCTTTTCATGAATCTATGTGAAGAACAGTCAGTTTGACACTGTAAGGGATATTGTAACTATGATACCATCGTTATTTCAATTTAAATACATTTTGGCTGTAACAGCTCCTTTCTGAGGCCCATAGGTCAAAGACTTTCTAAAAAGGCAATACTTTGGATGATTATGGATAAAATGACCAAAGGTAAAAGTTAATAGAACAGGATGCAATTGACTAATATGAATTCACCTAGAAAATTTTTTCTTTGTTGCTGTCTTTTCTTTAGTTCCAATAGATCTTTGGCTACCAGAATCAATGTTTTGATGTGGCTCCAGCACAGCTATTTTTGATCAAAGATTCACTCAGAAATATCCTATTCTTTCCAATGAATGAGAATTTTCTCTTCTTTTCTGCTTCCATTCATCAGACAGAAAGAAAAAAACAAACAAACAAACAAACAAAAAAAAAAAAAAAACCAAAAAAAAAAACAAAAAAAAAAACCAAACCATAAAAAGACATCAGACACTCAGTTATTAACTAGTTAACCTGTCAAGCAGTCTGCAGTTCCCTGATTCTTTGCATTGGTTTTGCAGTGACATCATCCATGTCCATCCAGTGACACCCTTGGATGCATCCTGTAAGGTTCCAACACTTTTCTATAGACATTGTTGTAATCTGTACAAATGGTCCCTAACCTGGCTCTCTTCTATCAGTGGTTCACTGTATGCTTCATCATTGCTTCTTAGCATAGATATATGGTGACCTTAATTGTGAAGACTGAAAAAAAAGGAATTATTGAGTACTGTGGGTTTTGTCTCTGTCATTTTTAACTAATTTGCTATCCTCATTCTGCAGCGGTTGCTTGCCATGCCCGCTCTTCTTCCATCTTGGGGGATTGTACCAATCTTGTGCTTCAAGAGTTGCACAATCTGAATATCTCTTAGCATTCAAAGTTTCCTCATTATTTGTAAGCAATCAGTCCAGTAGAGCACTACTGATAGTCAGCATAGCCAGTAGCTGCATTAGGACTCATGACACACATCAAAAACCTACCAAATTGCTTGTGCACCATTGTATTGCTTTCTGAAGTCCCCCATCATAATACAGACCTGCAGATCTGAGGATTTACCAAATTGTTTCTAATCACTACACTGCTCTGAAGGGTTGGTTAGAATTTTCATCCTAATCAAAATATATTTTATCAAGGAAGAATATCTGGGAATGTCTAGAAGTGCTGACCTGTGCACAATAAAACATCTGTGAAACATAAAGTCAGTATCAAGAGTGGACAAAGATCAACAAGGCACAGCCTCTATTCCTTTCTCCCTGCCTCAGAACTGGGACGGATACACAGAGGAGCTACCTACACCAACTTGTACAAGCACCGAGACTATTTGAAGACTGCACTTCTTTGAGCACTACTCTTTTTAAATCTACCCTCAAAAGTATCAAAACCTAATCCTCAGTAAATATTCTGAAGTTTGTGTTTAATGCAGAAAGAAGCACGCAAGAGCAACAATTTGAATAATCTGTCCCTTTTAAAGCAATACTATGGTATAACTGGATGCCACGTGACCCAAGTATAAGCAAAATTGTTTCCAGGAAGATTTATAGTTGGATTTTTAACTGATGAGTCTCACTTTAGTTTTAATAGAAGTAATAGCAATATACCCACTGTAAACATCTATACTACCAATAGTGATATTTACAATTTCCTATTTTTTAGAGTAAGAATACCAATTTTAACTTCTAATGACTGGAATCAGTCTTAGTTTGGGAAAGCCAGAGATTATTCTTGCCAAAAAAAAAAAAAAATAAAATAAAATCTGGGTATTTTCCCAGAAAGTTTAAATTAAGATTTAATGGTTTAAGTCTTTTGTCCAATTTTTGTTAGGGTATTATATTACAGTTGCATTTTGTCATCGTCTTTTTTTTTTTCCCTTTACCCCCTTCTTTGTACAATTGAATCTCCACTTTGGCAATATTCCCATATCATTTTCTCCAGTCAAATAATATCCCTTTCTAAGCCATCTAGTTTCTGCTTGCAAATCTCCCGAGTACGCATAATAGGAGATTACGCCACCTCTCAAAGCCAACTTACAAGTTTACCAAAATATTGCTGGAAAAATTTAGCATTCTTATTTTTATATGTTTCCCCAAAGAGGGCCAATTAGTTTTGGAAGCCTTCAGGATCTCATAATATGGATAGGAGGTTTTTATGATTTATTTATAGATGCAGATGGTTTCAATTAGATGGTAAGGGTGAAAGAGTCACAGTTGAGGATGTGGTGGTTTCTGTTCTAGTTGCAGGCCTAAAATTATATGATGAATCACCAGAGCAGAAAACTCACTATTTTCCTTTCTTGTCAGAACTGTAGTCTTCTATGATGGAAGATTTTGTACGGAAAGAGCATGCCAATGTCACTGCTCGTTTTCCACATATAAAACAAGAAAGCCATATCCTATTCATTTGACTGACACAAGTTCTAGAAATTATTTCAGTCCCATAAAGCATTTGGATTTCCCATTTTTCTGCTATTTTTTATGCCTTTAGACACTTCAAGCCAGAATTTTAAGTATTATACAGTCTAGCAGAGGTTCTCAGTCCATCTCAGGGGTATTACTATTTGTTGTAGAACAAGTAAACCATGACAGAATACAAAGCAGTGATCTTAATTCCCTATCCTGTTGCCACCATAACCAGTTTCTGGTATATCCTGATACTTCCACCCCATGACTTTTTTCAGTTGCTTCTTCAGATCTAAGAAGAAGATCTTAGATCTAAGATCTAAGACCATTTTCAGATGCTGTAATACTTCTGGAGAATCTGAGCTTGTAATGTAGGGGTCAGAGCAAAACACAAACCAGAATTAGTAAGGTAGGTGGCATGTGGCCTCTGAGCAGAAATAGTATTATTAGTAATATCATAAGGCAAACCAATATTATCAAGTTGCTCAATTTAGTAAATTCTTGTCCACTCAGCTAAAATATACTACATGCCTGAGTGTTACAGGTTAAAACCTACCCAAAAGCTCATTTAAGTGAGTTCTTAACTACACTGCCTAACTCTCACTGCTTACACAACTGAAAGGTGAAGTATAATGATTCACTTAATTTGAAGTGGTTCCCAAGATTAAATCTGTACTTAAATAACACCTTTTGTAGTTTGACTACTGCAAATATAATCAGAAATGCAAAATGCACAGAAAACGGAAACACTGGAAGCAATTACCAAGGTACCTGTAACATGTGTAAAATGGGCTAGGGAATGAGATCACTGGGATTTGAACAAGAGACCTAGATAGCTGATAGTAGCTGAATGTGTAATTCACTTAAATTTCATTATAGCTAATTGCTGTAAGAAAATACGAGGAAAATTGTTTTGTTATCCACTCTCTCAAAATTACAGTCTAGATAAAACAAATGCTTTGAGACAATGGCTTTTATGAAGGAAGTTATTATAACTTTAAGGAAGAAGATTGCTTACACGGCAGGCTACAAACTCCCGCAATTAAAAAAAAAAAAAAAAGACTTTTGTTTTATGCAGCGATTCTGCCAAGCTGATGATTTGTGAGGAAACATGGTATGCCTCCTGCAGTTTGTCTGTTATACTGTTATGATTTGCATGCAAAATTTATACTATGGCTTCTACTATATTCCTGAATCGATAACTGACATAGAATTTGAGGAGGAAAAATCAGCTGTACTGTCCATACTTCTGTTCCTGTGTAAAACAAAGTTTGGCAAAATATGTTAACATCAAAATCACCAAAAGTCAATGAGACACGCAGATCTGTGTGCCTTAGATCTAATCTGGCAGTTCCAGGAAACCTACATTTCTGATCTTCTCATTACTATCACCTGGAAAGACAATATTATCAGGTTTTTAAGCCTGCTGAACATTGATTTTTAATGTACTTGTGGAGTTTTAAATGCATTTTTTCCTCCATTACTAGTGTGAGATGCAACAACAACAGAACAACAAAGAGGTAGAAAGAAAACATTAAAAAAACCTTAATCTTACTCCTCTAAATTTTCCAACAGGGACCTTGGTCTTTCATTCTCAGCTTCTGAGAGGTCTTTTTGAGCCCCTTAAGCACAGCAAGAAATCATGGAGAGGCATTTAAAAATATTGCTCTGGAATCTCATTTCTTTTAAGGTTGCAAAATGCTTTTAGGTTGAAAGATTTATTAATCTAGCTAAAAGACTTTTGAAGGAAGTCCTGGGTTATTTCTAGATGTGAATGACCTGCAGCTTGATAAGGCCCAGTCAACTCTCATATGGGGGCACTTGAAGACGACTTTGGGGAAAAAAAAGCCACATTCATGAGTAAACATCAAAAATCATGTGTGTAGGTGGTAGAACCTGTGACTCTGGTTTAATTTTGGAGTTTGTTTGGCAATGTACTTTAAAAATGGAATAGATAAAGGATTTGCTACAAGTGACACAATTATTACCGACCAAATATTAAGTAGGCAAGGTGAGGTAAAATCACTTATTTCAGTCTTATCAGGAATCATCACCCCTTCCTTTCTGTGGGTAAATGAATAAAATTACTCCCTACTTCCGAACCCTGTCATGTCATCATCTTCTCACTTCAAATACCTAATGGTATTTCAAGCTTATCATGGTTGTCTTAATTTGTCTTCCCTAGTTGGTCCCTCTATGCTTGTAGTGAAGTATTCTCCTCTAATCCTCTCCTCTAATCTCCATCTTCTCCTCTAATGTGTGTGATGCAATTTCAAAAGTATCTTTCTGCTGTACACTAATATATTCTTTCATCCTCCTATATCAGCTGATGCTGACACTTTAGTTGTGAGCTTCTCAGGTCAGAAATAGCTAATACTGAGGGTACCAGTTCTTATGACAAAAAAGGTCTAGTCTGACCAGCATCAGATACCTAAATCTTTCCATAACTGCCTGATCTTTTTTTGATAATCATAGCCGGCAGATGCAGATTTGCTGGTATATAAAAAAGACTAATGTTTAAATGTAGTCAGTCTGGACTAGTTCACAAAACATTACTTTAATATTCCTTAAGAATGTTACTCTAATGCCTTAATGAGTTTTGCATCAGAATTCTCCACTCCCAAAATGAATATCCTTCTGTAGTTCAAAATTCCAGCCCACCTTGTTCTGACATAGTAGTCACTTAGTGCTAACTAAATCTCTACTCTTTTCTTCCAGCATCTATGAAAAATAGATTCGTGGTGCCTCTAAGCACTTTTTACAAAGTACTGCTCAAGAATTTGGTGATTAGGGTAGCTTGGAAGTATTCTTCTTAATTGCAGTTCTTCCTCCAACTCACTCTGATGATTTGGACCACTGTTTTCAGTCCCTGCCCTTTGTATTCAGCACTTGTTCTTCTCTCACTTCTCCTTAACAATGTTTTTGGCCTAGCTACTAATCTGTAACTCATCTTCATTCATACTTCCTCTTCTAAAAATAATTTAAATATCATGATTAGTGATTTCCTTCCAAGACACATCTGAATGGATTTTTAATGCTTTTCCACTGTGGAAGCTTCCCAGTTGTTGACTGTTGAAATATTCACGTTTCCTCTAGGCAGTCCCTTCCACATCAGCCTGTTGAGTGCTTTTAGGTTTGCAGAAAGAAGCAAACTTGCAAGACAAGCAGACAGCTTGTGAGCTAAAACTCTTGAGCTTTGAGGGGCTTGTTTGCCTGAAGGATGAATACAGTTCACTGAAGATCTAACAAAGTTCCATTTTGTTAATAAATGTACAGCATGTAGCTGGCTAAATGAAAAATGAAATTCAATAGTCATTCCTGAAGGACCTCAGGGATGTGTTACGCTGACAGAATGCCAATTTGCGTCTTTAATAGGATATTAGACTTGTGAAACAACAAAATCTTTTTATACGGGTACATGTCACAATATGCTGAAGCATCCTTGTGGTTAGAATAGTAAAATAGTCATAGTAAAAATAACAATTTTACCCTTTATCTTTCTGGAGTTTGTAGCTTTTATGAACATGACCATACATTCAATGTTACTCACAGAGTAACACAGCAGAGTAAAATGAAATGTTTAGTCAAAGAAAATTCAAGAAACTCTCAAACACAAGGACTCCTAAAAGCCATTCCGCTGACTCCATTAGCAATGTTTAGAGTTGCACTATGTCATGTAAGCAGCACACCCACTTCAGTGTGTTGCTTCTTGTGGAGACTTGTAGCTTTGCCAGGCTTTTTTTGTTATTTTGATTTATTTTCTTCAGCTATTTTGTACATTCAGTGGGTTTTGAGGGAGATTTTGGTCACCCCTGAAGTAGTCATGCTGCACAGTTTGTCAACGTTAATGATTTCTCATCTCATGGATACTGGATGTGAGCTCAGTTGTACTAACATCAGGATGCAGTCATGAAGTAGTATTGACTTAAAATTAGTTTACCAGTGTGGTGGGTTGACCCCAGCAGACAGGCACCCACATAGTTGCTCTCTCATTTCCCTGCCCTCCCCAGCAGGTTGTGAGAAGGAAATAGGAAGAACAAAAGCAAGAAAACTTACAGGTCAAAATAAAGACAGTTTAGTCACTTAAGAAAAGATGCAGGAAAAAAATGCTGCAAAGGAAATCACTCACCACAGGCAGATCAACGCCCATACAAATAGCCACCTTGGAAAACAAATATCCACCCTTCTTCCTCTGCCCCAGTTTTTCTTGCTGAGCATGACATTATGTGAGATAGAATATCCCTTTGGCCAAGTCAGATCAGCTGTCCTGGCTACGTCCCCTCCCAATCTCTTGCACACCCCCAGCATACTCAGCAAGACAGAAAAAAGCAGAATGCCCTAACACTGTGCAAACCACTGCTCACAGGTAGCCCAGACATTGGTTTGTTATCAGCTCTGGTTTAGCCACAAACCCAAAATACCACAGCAGGCTGGCTGCTGTGAGGATGTTTAACTCTGTCCCAGGCAGACCCAGTAAAATCTGCTAACCCAGCACCACTGTTTACAAAGATTACAGGCACTGTACTGATATTCTATTCAAGAATCATCTCTGCAGTATTGTAGCTTGCAAAGTAGACACTTGAACTTTTTTTTTCTTTGGATTGATATCCTTTAAAGGAAAGATAAACCAAAAACTGTAAGTTACCTGGGGCAGAAAACTCTGGACTACTTTAGCACACTGAGATTAATGTATTTTTTCTACTCTGATTTGGACCACAGTTTTAGGATCATTTTTTGTCTCCTCATTATGAAAACACAGTGTCATTCTTTCAGAACCCACAAAGTAAAGTTCATCTGGGACATTTTCTAAGTTATTACGTAAGCATCCCAGTGTTCTACAGCTGCAAACACAGCTTGAGCTGCAGTTTCTACAGATTTACATTTACAGTTAACAGTCACATGCAGAGTTACTGCTAGATTAAAAAACTCCAAAAAGTCTCTTCACTTATACTTTTAATAAGGGAAAATTCTCTATTATTTTTCTCTAAACACTAAAATTAAAATCCTGGTGACTAAGTAAATAACTCAATAAGTTTGTGCTTATAGTACTTATATTCTTGCGTCAATACATAACCTTGGAGGAGAGAGGAAGAAGATCCCCCTCAAGATTTCTTTTTAATCCACTTTAGATAATAATATGCAAAAAAACATTGCTATACCAACAGCTATTGAATAGTAACTGCAATTAAGTAGGTCTTTTCCTAGCAGGTGTCTGTCCTTACAATTACCTAGTACCCATATTGGAAGTCTCAGGTGAGTATATATGGAATACAGACAGACTATTCCATTGCCCTAAGGGCCTGTACATACTAAGATTATGAAGTTGCCTCTTGAATGTGTTGCAGTTCACATTCAAACTGCAGCCTATTCTCTGATTAACAGCTAGTCTGGAAAGTTTAAGATGTGGACTTTTTGACTAAGCAAAATTAATTAGATTCCCACTAAACCAAATCAACACTCATTTTTACTGTTTAGTCTCATCAGAGCTAAAAACAACTCCTTCAATCTTCCTCTAACATAGACATTATTTTAAAAATAAAGGAATTAATAAGTACTAATATTTCAGATAAATATGTTTGGTTGTAATTTATCCAGTAAGATAGTTTTAACACATATTATCAGATGCAGAAAAATTTTTACATTTACAGAAATATGATATTTTATGGAGTAAAACAGACATTAAGACTAAGAAAATTTAAGGTGTACTTAGTGCATATGTGAAAACTAAAGCATGAACCTGATTGTATCATTTAGTTGTGCACTTGCATAGAAAGGGAATAACTGGTACACAAAAACTACCCATTTGTGGGAGAAAGAAGGCAGAAGGATATGGTCACAAGGGAATATTCTCACAGTTTCAAAACAAAGCAGAAATAATCTCTTTTGTAATGACTGCCAGGGAACGCCTAGAAAGTAGAGGTCATTGGCACCTCTGTTAGCATCTTGTTGCTAATAGCTCTCCTAGAAAAAACATTCCTTTCAGATGCAACAGTCAATTCACAGAATCACAGAATGGTTGAGGTTGAAGGGAATCTCTGGAGGTCACCTTGTCCAACCCCTCTGCTCAAGCAGGATCAAATTCCTAGCCATTATTTTGAGCAAGAGAAACAGTATTACAAAACACAAAACACCAACACACAAGCAAAAGAAACCCCAAGCAACCAACCAAACAAAAGGACCACTGACACCTTTCATCTACTACTTCTGAATTTCTCATAAAGAAGCGTAAAAAGATAGATCTACAATAGAGAGGTTTTATGTGTGATAACACTATAAACTTTTTTCTTCCCTTTATTCTGCTGAAACAACTCTGGTACTATTACTCAGAACTTGGTCAACAGGGGTAGGGGTGGGGTAAGTGTGTGTTAAAAATGTGGTTCAAAGAGCAAGATTATTATTGTAGAAAAATCACAGACTACACGCTTACATCAATATGGCAGCAAGTTAGAAATTACACAGTTAACTCTGAAAGATTTTTAAGCTACTTGGAGGGCTTTGTATTTGATTTGGAGGTGAACAGAGCCAGTAAAGATGATTAATGGGATATTGTTACTTCTTTAGGGAAATTTGCTTTACAGCCCTACAAATTTAAACTGGCAACTATCATGATTGAATAGCAAGCCTACAGAGAGCAGAGTATTCTTGCCATTGCTCAAAACTAAATGATGCTTATCTAGACATTACATTATTCCAAGTTGGTGGCCTCTGAGAAGATAGCTGAGGAACCACAAACTGCATACAAAAAACTTCATCTGAAGTCACTACTTCAAAATGAAATTATTTTCTTCTACAGTTTTTATACTTACTCAGTTGTATTGGGTAGGCTGAATGGATCGATAAATATTGCCTGATCTTTCTGAAACACAGTAGCATCCCATACCTTGAACTATTTTCTCTCACCTGGAATAGCTCTGTCACAGGCTACTTTTTTAGTTTTGCAGGCTAGCATTTTCTAGCTCCTTAAAGAGGTGCTGAACATATTCAGTATCCATTAGTTATCATCCATCATCTCTCTATATCTTGCCTAATAGAATATATGAGAAATCAAGTCACTTTACACAAAAGAAAATATGAAGATAGTCATACTAAATTTGTAATTAACAGATATAAATAGTGCTCAAAAAGTGTGACTTTCTACACATGCATATTATGATTACATTTGTACGCTTTTTTCTTTTGCTGTGCAGAAGTCACTCTAGTACAAGTGGATGTCTGTGATGTACACATTTTATACTTCTCTGGACATCATCAGTTTTGAGTGAAAGTTAAATGTTTTAAGAAATGATCTGAATGGTGATGAATATTTAGCAAGCAAAGTGAGTTTTTGTTTGTTTATTTTTAAGTGTATGTTCTGATTTCTTTAAATATGGTTGCCCATGTTAGAAATCAGATTTTCCGAAATTGCATTTTTCCTGTGCTGCCACTTGTTTTCCCTCCACATGGTAATGGAACTTACTTCCAGGAAAAAAATAGTGCCTACAAAAGATTACCAGAACTGACTCTCAAATGAAAACCAAATGTGGCAAAAAGAGACTAGACAGCAAGGCTTAAGCAAATGAGCCATCTGAGCTTCACTAACAGGTTTAAATGCAAGGATCAAGTAAACACTATTTGAGCTTCACTCACAGATTGAATATGCCACTACTGAAGGTTTTCATGGATACAATGGAAGAATGCACTATTACAACTTAAAAGCAAGAATACACTATAGCAACTTAAAAATCATGCTAAATATTATATGTGCATTAGTTAAACGCCCATGGTTACAAATTCATTAGTCTGTTCAAAAAAATTGGGAAGATTTTGATAACAGGACATTGTGATTTGTGTTTCAGCCAAAAAATGTCATTGAAAATATCTCTAGACATTAGAATTAATAAAATAGTGGGCTTCACATAAACTGGGCTGAGTCTGTATTGTACTTCTGGATCTAAAAACAGCCACATTATTGATTTTTTAGTAAAGATAATTAAATATGTGTTCCATACAGCGACCACAGAAATTGCTAGTATATGTTTTACATAACCATGCTGAAGACTTGTGATGGAAACCATCTTTCTATAATATGCCAAATTTTAAGATGCTTTGCACACTTTTCTAAATGGCATTGGAAGACTGGGTCACTACAGATACATATACATTTTTTGAAACTACTTTACAGATAAATGTAGAGGCCTTTACAAGTATGATTAGAGTCTGTTATTGATATAGGAAGTCTTTAAAGGGCTTTCAGTCCCCATACATCTTTGTGTTTCAGGTTGGGAATTCATGAGACAAGAGGACAGGAAAAATGAGATGCAGAATGAACGTTTTGATAATTAAATTGCCACTTTCCATGTATACCACTGTCTACAGCAATGTGTGATAGTCATTCCCCTGAAAGACTTCAGAATCATCCACAGCAAGGACAGCTGCTGACATTCGATAAGGTAAACATGTAGACTGAGGAATATTTTAATCCTGTGATGTGTATTATTGTTCATTGTGTTAGCCTATTAGCTAGAGACTGTGGCTGTGACTAATTCCTCAGATGGCAGATGTCCATTAATTTAAATTGTAATTCACTAACAAGAATAATTATAAAAAATAAAAAGTGGGGAAGGTAGACAGGCAAGATTAGGATAGTAGTGAACAAAATCAACTGCTATCTCAAGATAAATGATTTCAAGTTTAATATTTCAAGTGGACAATCTTAGAAAGATTAACAACTAAAATAGCTCAGTGAAATATTTCAGCTCTGTGATTTAAGGTTTGACAAATGAAACAGTCATCATTATTTTTGGTCTGCAAGTATGATATTTGCATTGATTTGCCTTAAGTATCCATCTTTAAATTCAGCAATGATCCTACTATTAATGCTTCATTCCTCCATACTGCCCACCCTCAACCACAATTTCACCAATTTCTTTAAATGAAGAAAAATGATGGAAAATAGTGAACTGTCAGCAGTTATTTTTCCAGCTATGGATCTATGCATGTATCCACATATTTCTTATTCATCCGTGTTTGTCTCCCATTCTGTCTTTAAAATTTTTTTTTAACTACTTGTAGCAATATTTAACAACTGAACTCTTTGATTACTTACACTACTGACAAGCAGGGCTTGCCAAGATAATAGTTTTGTACACACAAGCTGAATTAAAAAGTTAAATGACTGCACCTTTCAATTTTTGACATCCTGCCAGTTTTGAGGGGAATCTGAATGTTCCTGAATGGGGAAAATGACACATAAATATACATATATGTGTGTATGTAGGTACGTATATACATACACAGAGAAGTATATTTTGTAGTGGAGTGGTTCACCAAATATTTTATGTTCAGTTTCTTTATCCAGCTATGCATCATCTTATAAAAGTTATGCATCTGAACTAAGGTTGTCACCTAACCTCCCTCCTGGTACACTGAAAGAAACTGACACCTGCGAAGGATATAACACATGACTTGCAATCTTAATTTAGCACAGGATTGAATACACAGAAAAGGCGCTTAAATTTCCCCTGCAGCTAAAGAGGGACTCTGGATTTCTTGTCTACAATGGACACCCTCTTTTAGAAGGCTAAAAAAGCTGGGAGGGAGGAACCCCGCAGCATTTGTTATTCAAAGACATACAGCCAACAAGTAAATCTGTAATCCAGTCAGGAACACTTCCCTAAACCTTCATATTTTTATGTACCTTTTCTCAGTTCCTAAACCTATGTAAGATTACTTTTTATTTCATTAGCATTATATTATTTGTAAGTGTCAAATACTCAGGGATTCCATGGAAATAAATGAAGCTGGAAAGAAGGGATACCTATTCTCATTCTGAATTGCAAATAGACCTGAAAAAAACCAAATTCAAAATCCCTGTGCCTGTCACATGTAACTTTCCAAGAGCAATCAAAGCTCACAGAAAGGCCTCTGGACTAGACTTGACAGACACCAGGCCATCCACATAGACTTTCCTATGCATTCCAGAGTCCAGACTACAAGGAATTCAGTGGTCTCTATAATATTTCAGATACCACTTACTGTTCCTTATGTCCTGTGGGAAATGGGACAGGGGCACCCATAGCTGGACACATGCCATACAAGTCTGCCTTCTACTCCAAACTTTTGCAAAGAAATCCTATCAGTTCTCCAACCAAGGAGTCTAATGTCCACTGCAAAATCATGTGGTTACAATGTTAAGGAGGGGACTATAACAAAAGCTCTGCCTTTCTCATGCTTGCTGTTTTTATGAGGTTCTTCCTAACTGGTCAGTCCTCTTCATGCTAGCTCATAGATATTTTTTGTACATTTTGTTAGAAAATAAGATAAATTAATGCTCAGACCTCCTTCCAACTAACAAAAATTATCAGAAGAGCTTTCAGTCTCAAAGTCTAACCTCTGCTAAAACACAGAAGGGCTTCAGGATCCCCTTCAGGAAAGTGGCTTCTTTTAAATCTATACAAATCACTGAAAAATGTGCCATTCATTTGTATAAAAAAACCCAAAAAACAACCCCCCCCCCCAAAAAAAAAAAAAACCACAACAACAACGCCCAAACAACTAAGATCTGCTGTTTCTCCCACTAGATATGGATAATTAAATTTAAAAAGTGCATTTTCTCTTTTGTCTTTCTAACAGTAAATACCATAGATTCTTGCATAAGTGTTGTTAAGGTGTAAAGCTGGAAAAACATTTACAATTAATTGTATCAATAAATGCTTACAGGGGATGAATTTCTTATCTACAATGATTTGGGTTCTCTTTAAAATTATTAGATTGGCTGTATCAGTCTATTATTTAAGAATTGATGTTAACTAAAAATCCATCACTAGGACAGTAGCAAGGCATCAAAGAAGATTACCCAGGAAGGTTGCAAAACTCCAAAAGTGGATAAACAAAGAAGACAGAGCTGACCTGACCTAGTGTCGATATCATTCCTGCCTCACTGTAGTTGGACTGGATGATGTTCAAAGATCACTTTCAATTTACCACTTTTATAATTCTATAAAGAAAATAAAGGCTTCTCCTTATCTAGGTAAGTAGATGTTGAATTAATTCTGTTTATTATATTTTCTAAAACCATATCTACCAAATCAGATATCTTGGAAAACATCCAAAAAGAGAAAGGAAAGGGGAAGATGAAAATTTGGTGTTGCCATTTGACTCAGCTAGTAGCTAGGACCTTTCCCCAGAGCTGAACAACTGGGCTCCAACTACTTCCTTAACAAAGCATCTGCTTCTGCCCACACCACCCGTCTTGGTATTAAAAATGGGTTCAAATCACCTGATGCAGAGAACAATCTGTTTCTTTCAACTCAGAATACATCCTTAGCAGTAAGTAATCTGCCAAACAAAAGGCAATCTTCCCGTTTCAATAGCATTTTGTGAGAAAAGGATGACTGATAACTAACTCCAAGATAATTTTATGGCTGTAAGCCTGAAGTGGACAGGGGTACTTCTGTGAATTATAAACTGTGCATCAAAGAAGACAAGACTTAAACACATCCTTCAGAATTTCCAACTGACCTCTTACACTGTTTTATACTTAGATTCAGGTTTAGCTTCATAGCTTTATGGTGTGTACAAGTGTCCAAGTCAAAAGCAAAGTCACTCAGTATTCCTCTTCTAGTAAGCACAGAGAGACAAGCTCCACTGTATGGGTAGATTAATTTTTGAGTGATTTACTCCCTGCAGAACACATATTTCTTCACTATCTACAGAGGGAGCCTACCATGCTAAGAGATTCCTATTTTATATGCTTCATTTAAGCTTCTAAAATTCAATGACTATGGATTGGAGTTGCAAGATTTATGTTTCTCTCTTTTCAGTACCTAACTTCCACAAAAGTGAGTCAAGTTGTTTGTGCTACAACTCTTGGTTTCATCAGCCAATCTTTCAAAAGACATGCTGCTAGAACTAGCAATTATATCCCTGGATCCAGCCTGTTACCTCAAATACAGAAATCATGATAAAAATCAGGAATTATTTGTAAGTGAAGAATGCCAATAAAAACTGTTAACAAAATTAATGCTGAATAAGTCAAACAACTCTAATGACCATAGTAAAAAAAAGGCTGATAAAAACTGACTAGCCAATATGCAATTAAATATCAAACTATAAATGAATTTCAAGTTTTGTGTTCCAGATGAGAGAGTCCACCATTAGAAAAAATAGCTGATGACACATTTGCATTACTCTCAAAGGAAATTATTCTAATTGAGCATTGAAATTCAGCATAATCAGAGAAGAAACACTCGGGAACTAAATTTTTGAAAAATAGGAGCTCACAATGTAAGCAACTAGCAGGAAAAAAAAAACCACAAAAAGAAGAAAAAGAAATATGTAATTATGTTTTTAGTAAGAGACTGCTATATATGAGTTTCGATTTTGAACAGACATCTATATGTTCATACAGATATACAAAGTTCTTTACATGAAAATTAAAGATTCATTATTTTTATTGCATTACATTCATTGCAAATAACACCACTCTTTCAACTGATAAATCTACATATATATATATCATATCAGAGCCATGACTTCATTCGCTTTTTCAAAATTAAAGAAAAAATTTCAGTCAGAAATACAGAATTCCCTGGAAATGGTTTGCATTATCCTGTAATGGAGAAGCACACTTCAGTCCATTACCAAGGAGAAACTAAGGGGCAGAAGCAAACAAACAAAAAAAAAAAAAGCTAAATTCTAAGGATGATCGATTAGCAAAGAGGACACCTGCAGAGGTACTGAAGCCACAATGTGTTTTTATCTCACAGTGTGGTCTGAGGAGGAAACACCACTTCCAAAGAGATAATGTGGTTCCAAAGCATCACAAATATACTCCAAAGTCCATTCCCCCCGCTTCAATTCAGTCATTGCAAACATACTCATAGCTGCACTAAAGAAGAAAAGTGACTGTACAGACAATTGAATTATAATCAAAAAAGACATCAGAAAGGAACATGTGCCTATATGTGTTCAGGCAACCACTTACTGAACCAGGTGTGCCTGGCCACTTCATATTAAGTCAGAATTTTTAAAATAGTTTGTTTCAGAATAAACTCACAAATTCCTAAACTAGCAACTTCTAGTCAAATACTTGCAACCAAAAATAATGACAGCAACATAATTTTTTTTTTAAGATTTATAACACGTGCTATACAAAGATTCACTTATCTCACAAAAGAATACTTTGCTAACATCAGCATGGCTTCCTCAACAGAGCTTTATGTATTGTCACTGCCTAACTATCGCTCAGGTGTTGCTTAAATCTTATACCAGGCTCTTTCATAGAGCTAAACATCATCCTTTTAAAGAAGTATCTCCTATTGCTATGAGATATCCCAGCAAGCTTTCTAGAGTTTTAATGGAAAATGGGAAATCTTATTTTACCTCACCAGGTTCTTCTTCCATTCCATCCTCTGACTTGAAAAATCTTAAGTAATCAAGGCACATGCTAGAGGATGGCTGCCCTTAAGGATAATTATTCAATCAATTTACTCAAAATAGTACCACATGGGTACTAACCAGTTCTGCTGTATTTGCTGGCCATTCTCCTCAGCAAACAGACCACTTGAAATTGAGTGGGAGAAGAAAGGTCTGATAAGCAGTGTCTTTGGTGTTTCCTCTTTCCCAAGGCCAATCTATGTGTTATGCATACCATAGTGTGCAACTAAACTTAACTGGACATTTACTATCAAGGTCATAATAAGGTGATTCTGTATTGTATGTTCAACAGAATAGATTAGAAATACATATAGTTCACTACTAGTCTCCTGCAACCTATAAGCAAAGGAAACTTCAGTTTTATTGGTTGGTAAGCTGCAGAACAGCAGAAGATCATGTCACCAGAAAAGTAGACCACCTCTTTTCAATAAAATATCTGCCTAAGAGGTTTGCAGACAGATAAATAACTTTAATTCACTGACATAAATATTTGCTGAAGAGGGGAGGGATATGGTGAAATCAAGAGCAGTTAGGTAGCTAAATATCAGTTAGGTGCCATGATGCTCTGTAGACTTGCAGCACACCTGAAAATGAAGGCCCAGGTTATAGCTATGTTTTACTAATATTCTGTTCAGCAAGCCAGTGCATTGCGGGAATATTTAAAGCAATCTAGTTCAACAAGTACATAATGTATATAGCTATCTGTTAAAACTTCTGAAACTTTCAGATACTTAAGCTGACATCTATCTTGGTAGAGTGGTAACACAAACTGCAGAAAAATTCACACAAGAAGAAATGAATGCCAATTTGAAAAATTAGACCAAGTTTTTACTGTTTTCCTTAAATTTAATATTTTAAACACTAACTAAACTTAATAGTGATAGTAACAAGCAATGCTTTCAGAATAAAACCAAAATGAAGGCAGGAATAAGACAAGGATATTTGCATTCAGGGTTTATCCATAAAAATATGAGGTTTATGTAGAAAAGCAGTCTTCATTCATTATATATTTGTGTAATTTCTAAAAGGGCTGTCTCTGAAAAGTTATGCTTCCACAGTTGTTCTTGACTGTGAATAAAAATATGCTTCAGTGTTTCTCCATATGACTTTGCCTGATGTGCAAACATAAGGCACAATTCAGCTGCTCAATTCTCCACTGTGAAAGGACTTTGCTGCCATTGCTGCAGGGAAGAATAAGTAAGTCACAAATTATATGGCTGTTAATAAACAGCCATAACCAACTGGTAAAAAGCAATCCTTTGGGGGAAAAAAAAAATAACCCTTTGAGTGTCTTTTTCATATTGGATGCAAACCATAAAGCGCTGCAGAGAACCTTTCAGCAAGAGACTGCAGTAGAGGATGTGAGAATGACCTCTATGGTATTATCAGCTCCTGGAAGCAGAGAAGTGAGGCAGTGAGAGGATGCTTATGTTGATGAAAAGTTTATTACTCTTGATCTGCTCTTTAAGAGTTCTCCATATCTGACTTTTGCAGACACACTATCTTCTCTTCTGTCAGACCCTGCATTTGCTGTTCCAATACAGTAGGACAGTTTCCTTCACTAAAAATGTTTTTTTAAATGCATCCTTTATTAATTCAGCCATGTTCTCTCTGCACATGCATTTATATTCAAACACAAGCTGAGACCATGATTTCTTAGATATGGGCTAGTCCTCTTTCCTTATTCCAGTGACTGTGTCCCTTAACCACACGGGCAGACACACAAGGTGAGACATGCTCCAATGAAAACTGTGCAAATTAAAAATAAATAAATCAATGTCCTCACCACTACTTCCTGGACTCATCCACACTCTGAAAATCTCAGCAATGTGCCACACATAGTATTCCATTAAAAGTCACATTGTCCTGCAACTATGTATTTGGAATATGGATATTAAATTATTTTTCACTTTCACATTTGACAAGAAATAGTGTGCTGCCTCATGTCTTATGTCTTATCAAGCTGTCAGTTCCCATCTCCTCTCTGCCAGCTTCACATTAGCTGTTTGGATGTGTCTCAAACATTGCTCTCAGCCTTTTCCACTCAGGAAACTTTCTAAGCAAGATAGAAGAAAACCTGTCTCACTCTCCTTCAAATATTCCTTTTGAATTCTGTTTTATCTGTGGGACCTACACAGCTCTGACAACAAGATCATCATTATCATACTAACCCCTATTGGCACCTTGGGGTCCATCTCACTGTATCTACCTGTTTCTTCTCCCTAGTGAATCTTGCACAGCAATCATCCTTTCATCCATACTTCAAGAGCACCTTGTGCACAAGATGTTTAGTGTTATTGGCAGTTTCTGCTTAAAAGCTAAACAAGGTAATGAGATAATTTAGTGTTAGGAAAGGATTGGGGGAAAAACCAGCAGAGATGAAGCAAACCAAATTGGAAGAAAGGTACAGGAAGGAATTGAATCAAGTATCTGGAAACATAGGGAAACAACTTCCTCTGTTAACTGAGAACCCCCCTATGGGCTTCAGATTCCCCCTTTCTACTTGCGGGAGGGAACCCTTTGTCTCTGCTCCCAAATGCAACTTTTCTGGGCACAGCAACTACTAATTCCCTTTCACCTGAGTAGAACTAGGTATTTTCTTCTGTAAAGTTGGTCTGAATGCTTCATAAAGGTCCCAGAGGATGAAAATCTCCCCCAAACATTTCTGGATCAAGAAACTAGGGAAAGAAATTACACAGTCCAAGTCCCAGTTTTCCCCTACCACTTTGCTAAAGTTTGCAGTTGCTTTTCCCTGCAAAGGAAAGGTAATAGTCTTGGCACAAGAAACAGTCTATAAAAATGTATTCAACCCATATGTTAGCTTCCACAGTGCCAGATCCTCATTTAAGGAAATGTGTGCATGCTGGAATAAATTTTACTACAGTTAAATGGAGGGAAATCTTCTTTAAGCACACGAGGCAGGCTTGAAGTACCCTTTTAGATTCACTGTGATGAACCCTGCTGCCCTGCCTTGGAGGCAAAGTTTGCCTCTTGATTGGAAACAGATAGCCTGGAAGTGATTCAGACCAACACACTTCATCATGCAAGCACCCAGAACTAGAAATGAGGCACCTGAAATCTTTAGGAACTGTTCAGCGCAGCTCTCCAGATCTAAGCAATGCACATATAAAATCCTTAAGGTCCTAGTGACAAAATCTAGGAGGCTCTGATTTTCCAGCTGAGAATATTTAACATTGTCACCTAAAAGCTAACATCGCATTGCCAAGGTGTTTGAGGCAAAACTCCTTATACTTAGGTTAGGTGTACTCCTTTACATGTCATTTGCCAGTTTCACCCTCACAGATATCATATACGCATCCCTTTTTGATAGGATGTTGATGAGGCATTCAACAGTCCAATGATGAAGGTAGTTTTGAATTGCTCCCCTGACAAATTCTGCATGTTGAACTTCAACCCAGCACACCACCACCTAAGATGAAGGACCTAACAACCAGGCCATTGATCATTCCTTTAGGTGAAACATTTAAAGATGTCCTGCAGTGTACAAATAAATACATATTTATGGGCCACAGGCAGAAGGGAAAGGTGGCTTATGGAAGTGGTTAGAATACTCCCATTGGAGAGTTCAGTTCAAGTCCCTACTCTAGTAACTATTAACTTATACAATTGGAACAACTTGGAAAATAATGGGCTCGAGTACACTGCCAACTAGTTAGGACATTTCTCTAGGCTTACATGTCACAAGGAACCAGGGTAAACTCTAATTCTCGCTACCTTAGGGTGAGATAGCATGAAGATGTGATCTAAAGACAGTACTACATGAAAGCAGACTTCACGGCTCAGTTTGTCTAACGGAACTAAGTTCTTAACTATCTTTTGAGTAAAAGGCCATAGGCCCTGTTATTCTCTTCAGTGATTCTTCCTGTCTAGTTTTTTTCATTATTCAGCTTTCAAATTTCTGGGTTTTTGTTCCTCAGCAATTAATTGTCTCCAGACAAGGTGATGAGAATATCTTACTTCAAATAAGGGTGCCCAACCCAAGTCTGCAACATTTCCAATGTGACAGTAGCTAAATTCTTTTCTAATTCTACCCCTATCTGGTTTGGTCAGTATGGATATTACTAATCAGAGGTTTGGCTCTTTAATCCAAATATATAAGAATACATAGGAATGCAAAAGTAGGATTAGACCAGATATTCAGATAGCTCATTGTATGCTACCTGAGATTCTGCACCATTCCTAGCATAATTACATCACTTCAGAATTATTCAACCAGAAAACAAGCAAAATCACTTTTTGACTCCAAGTAAATCAAGCATGCATGAGGTGCTGGTCAGGATTTTCAGTTCTTGTTTGCTTCAAGTTCTAATGCTCTTGAGAAAAGAAAAATGAAAGGAAAGCATGCCAAAACATACACAATAACATTACATAGTGATACTCTCTATAGGCTAAATTAAAGACAGGAAGAAGCCTCCTACACTCTTACTGTGTTGTGAGCTCTGCAGGCTCATATATGCTTCATGTAACTACCAGCTTCACAACTACACATACATATTGTATTTCTGTTTAAAAAAAAAAAGGATTTTTTTTATTTTGAAATTCACTGCATCCATAATTTCCCTGCCACTGTTATAGTGAAGGATCAGTGCCACCTACAGACAGGGATTAGAGTGGAGCACAATTTAGTGTGTAGCAAAGCAAGATTATTATGGAGGTCCCCAGACCTCCTAGTTAAAACAATCCTTCAGTAAAGAGAAAGGGCTGACATCAAGATTCACAGAAATACTCAGATCTCTTTATCTGCTTATACTTACTGATCACAAGCATTTCCTGAATAAGTCACTACAAAAGATGAATTCTGGATGCTGCATTTGGCTGTATCAGGTTTCCAAATGCAAATCTCATACACAGCTGAATAAAGCAGAATACAGTGCTGTCAGCTCCTTTTCTGTGCATCTAGTTAATTTTCGCCAGTTGTTATCTGAGTCAGTTCAAAGGGGAAAAAGTCTTCCCCCTCAATTATGAGTGCCAATTAGATTCTGGTTTAATGATCTGAATAAAATAAAAAACAGCACAACTTCTCACCCCAAACTAAACTACATTAAACCAAACCTAAAACTTCAGAAGAGATTACAGGAAGGCTGGCAGAACAGAGCTCATTAATCAAGTTAGTTTAAGCCTTGGCAGTGGCTTGGTTTCTCTTCCCTCTGGTGAAAGGAAGGGAGCAGAGGGGACGAGTTATCTTCTAGTCTAATCTCATTAAACTCAGACCAGTTTGCATGCCCTTCCTGCCTCTGTACACCTATAAATACATGCATACTTACATGTGCAAATATGAGTAACTGATGGAAAGGTATTAAACAGTTATATCCACTTTTTTTTTTTAATTATTATTTATTTATTTATTTTAATAGAGGCTAATCTAGCACCATTGTAACAGCAGAGAATTTATCCACCTCACCTAGAGACCTGTGATCACTCTACCACAAAGGCTTTACTTCAGACAGGTGTGTGGCTGCCATATGTGTGGAGAAACAGATGATGACTGCAGCCTTTGCAAGACAGCACATGACTAATTGGTGGTGCTGTATAGAAGAAATACACAGTAACTAAGGCTCACGGGAATAAAGAAATTAAGCCTTTTATTTCTTCTTCTGCTGTACACTTCCTGCATAAGCTTGTTGCTAGTCTCTCAGAGACTAAGTACTGCTATATGTGAAAGAGGGTTAGTAGTACTTACGTGACAGTTCTGAGATTAGGTTAAACTAGCTAAAGCCCTGAGACCATCATAGGGAGAATTCATTTAGAGAAGTAGCTATTAACTATTAGTGCTGTATTGTCATATGGTAGGCAAACAAATCAGCTTTGGGGATGTTAAAAGAGGAGAGTAGGAAGTCATTGTTGACCTCTCCTTTTAAATCTTACTTCAAACTTTGACCTTCTGTTTCACATAATAGGACAAATACTGTTTTATGAGTTGTGAGGAATTTCTCACAAATTATTAATTACCAGCATTCATTCTACCTGGAAACAGTCTGGGCACAAATGTATGAAGAAAAACAGGGTCAAAGATCTGTAGAGTAGCATACCAGTCTGTTAAAAAAGTGATGGGATTCTACTGTAGAAGCCATGCTTTCCGCACTTCCTTCTTTAATTTTCTCTTGGAACAAAAATGTGACAAGAGAAAAATAAATAGCCACAGAAAATAATTTCTTTAAATTAGATGATATTCTATACATTCTCACCAAGCTAATTTTTTTTTACTAACTTGATTCTGCAGATTTGCCAATTTTTTATCTCCACCTTTTTAGACAGATGCTCCCATAACAGCTCCCATAATCTTAGAGAAATGTTTTGATTCTCTAAGTGACCTTTCACATTCTGTTGATTCATGTTAGATGCAACTGCAAAATGCCTAAGATACATTTGGGCTATCTAAAGCTGAATCAGTATATAAGTAGATTGCATTGTATAATTAGGATAGATATTGTGTACTTCCACTTTTTAGTAAATTTTAAATCAAAAAATTATTAAATATCTTTGTATTCCTCTTATAAAACACAGTTAAAATAAGCTAAACTGTTGGTACTTTATAACTGGATCAAATTGATTTGAAACAGCAATTTCCTAAAGCTCTGCAGAACTGATGTAAATCAATTATTCCAGATGAATGAAACTAACAACCTGCTCCTCTATCTTGCAGTATGAGAATGTTCTTCATTTATTATCACCAGGGCCTGCTTTTCAACTGTGCCCTCCCATTTTTCTACCTCTGAATAATACACTATCAAGAAATCAAAACCAAAGCCCAGGTTCTTAAACAGTATTTTACTAAAACAGCAGCAGTATTAGAACAAATAACTGTTCCTCAGCGGTGAGAAATGGGTTACAACTCCAACAGGAAGTTCTATATTCTAACTTTTCCTTCCAGCACATTGTAAGCTTTGGACCAAACAGTTATCCTACCTTCACAATTATTCTCTCTGTATAGTAGAAAAAGTAGTATGTAAATCAAAGAGAAGTGATTATTTAGTTATGTTGACCAAGAATGTTTTACTCAGGCCAACTATCACTATAGAAATGTACATATAATATTTATTCATCCTGAGTATGTCTGCATTTTTTGAACAATACAATTTGCCACAGGAATTTGTTGGTGGGGGAGGGAAATGGTGTACTTTGGAAGTGAACTAAATCTAAACTAAATAAGCTTTATTTAAATGTTATCAGTTATAAATGTTACCAGCAGTTAGTGCTATATGCAGGCATGATTGTTTGAATTTAATTTTTTTACCCATTAAAAGCTGGATAGCCATTATTTTTTCCATCTCCTAGATCCCATTTACTTTTAATCTGACATCCTCATTAGAATGACATGTGCAGTTAGAAACGCTTTTAAGACAAGTTTGAATCATGTTAAGGTTTAGAAGCAGGAGTTGAAGTCAAGCTTTTTATTTTTTAATTAATATTTTCATTATTTATAGATATTTCTACACCTCTCATCACAGTAGCCTCTGTATGCCAGAAATTCAATCTGCAGTATAAACCATTCCTGCATCCCCTCCTAGATTCTGCAAATAAACTCCTTTTGGATTTTAATCTCTCATGAATTTTGGTACATTTTTTAATGAAAATTTAACTGAAAAATTGTTAGTCTACTTTGGTTTCCATTTATCCATAAAGAAGAAGGAAACAGAGAAAATCAGTCTTGAAACAAAACTCCTCTTACTCTCTATTAAGTCCAACAGTTTCTACTGGGATGTTACCTGGATGTGGCACAGTTGGTAGAAGTCACTGCAGTGATTGGAGTTACACCCCAGCAGGTCCCTGTTAGGACAAGATGCCTAAGGCTACACCTACTCTTGTAAGCAAGATGTGCATTGGGCCATTGCTGGGCACTGACAGCAACTAACAGGAAACAGCCCGAGGCATAAAACTAAATGTTCTTACTTTCAAAAACAAAGTGGCTGCCTACAGACTGATGACTGGAAAGGCTACCCAGGCATCACTGGGGAGAGTGTTTGACTGTGGGAGACAGAGGTATCAGGGGGACCCCAAACTGGCTGCGACATGGCAGGAGGTGTAGTGTCAGCAGGGCCAGGGCAAAGACCCTCATCTGAAAGCAACCTCCAAGGGCCAGTATGGGCCATGGCCTCCCCACAGGGTGTCTGGGAGTCACCTGTCACGGCCAGAAGCAACCCCAAGAGCCACAGGAGTGGGAGGAGGAACCTCATGTTGGTTCCCTGCACTGTTCCCCAGTGTTAATGAGGTTAGCTATGCAGACTGAAATTCAACTCCCCCAAATGTTTGATCATGTAAGTGTTAGGGAACAATTTATTCCAGGACAAATCCTTTCAATGCATAAAGGGTCAGACGATTCAATGCCTAAATCTCTTCATCTGTAAAATAAGACACTAATAGCATTCTCTAATTAAACAGACACACAAACTCTTTACAGAGCTGTAGATCTCTAGCATTCTTCAAAGGTAATCACCTTCACAGCTGAGGAATGAGAAGGTGGAGTAGCAATTACAAGTTTTTCCCTGGAAATCAAAAACAAATGAGTACAAGAACTGGATTCCATGAATCTTAAGTTAAATCTTCACAAGCATTTGACAAGAATGACACAGGCGCAGTAGATCTTGCCCTAGGACAAGAGGATGGATTAAATACTAATTGAGACAACTTCTAATCCTTTGATACTATGGTAGACTGCCATGTCACTCTGCAACTTTTTAAATCTCTTTGTAGATGAAGGCAGGTAATGGACTAATCACTTGATATTATCTCTACCTTCATGTAAATAGAGTGACAAAACTATATGCAAAAATGTTAATGCAAAAGTAGTTACTGACACTTTGAAAATATGTTAGGCTCTGACTTCTTTATTAAATAAGATGTCCTTTCTTTTGGTAAACATTTTTGTGGAGGTCTTGTTGTGGCAAGCAAAACTTCAATAGATCGTAAGAGCATACCATACTGTATAACTGTTGGGTAATGGGATTGACAATCTTCTAGTTATGTACCATCTGTGCCTAGGGCATTGAAAAGTTCTTTGAAAATTTGATTATTTGATTATGAAATATTTCTTTTTGCTGAATTCTATAAAACCGCTTTCAGGATTGAAGAGTACAAGCCTAGAAAATGGCTTGTGTCCCTGGACTGATACATAATAGATCTTGATTCCTCACAAAGCAGACAATGAGCACTTTGGAGCACAGTATTATAAATAGGAAAGAAGCCTGTCTTTTTTCTTTCTTTTTTTTTAATATAGTTCAGACATATCCATCTTATCTTGCAGGTAGGAATATAATGAAAAATTCTATACAGTCAGTTCAGAAAAAGAGTAAGTGACCTTCAGTTTGTTTTTGTAATACAAATGCCAGACAGTTCTTAATGCTGGTATGCTATATCTCCTTAAATGAGTCAAATATTTTGCCAGCAAGAAATATAATTTCCTATTTTTACCTTTTGAACAGGCATTATACAAGTATAAGCCAGTTGTAACTGCATGTCATATCGGTTACCTTAAATACAAAGAAAAGGCACCTGTACTTGCCTTTGGGTCTCCATCTACACTTTCTAAATGGCTCTTAGACCTCAGGACTTCTTTGCCTCCATCCATCATAGTCACTCTGCCTCTGCCTGAAAATTTTCAAGACACTGGAGAATATATTAATATGACATTTGTAGGCTTATGCAGTACACAGCTATGAAAGAAAGTACTGAGGTAAGGAGCGGTCAAAAAACTCATAGTCCTTTACCATGTAAGAGAAATTTCCACTTTCAGAAGGCAACAATTATCTAATCATTTTAAGGCCTGTGTTGGAGAGGAGCATTTGGAAACAATGAAGAGCTGTTGAAAAACAGTGCAAATGACAAATATCCTTCGCTTTGTATTCAAAAATAATGATGTTTGCAGAAACTAGACTTTGCAACCAACCACAGAGAACGAAAGAGTATCTAAACAGAGCTTACTTAATAACTTTCAGCAACTAAAGACAGTATTTCTGAAGTACAGAATAAAAGTGAGAGAATTTTACTGCTGGGGTCACCATAACACCTACTGCAATGGCTTCTACTTTGTTGAAGATGGTCTTGTAACAATTAGAGAGAAAGAAAATAGATTGCATGGATTCTAGTAAAGACCAAGCAAATAATGGGAAGTAGTAGACAAGCCTAAATGTATTCAAGAAATTGAAGATGAAAACTTTTGGAGGCAGACACTACCTGGGAAGAGGGGCAGAGAGAGGAAAGCACAAATGATCTTCCTACTCTTCTTTTATGGCCACCTCTAAATGGAGAATGTGGTGCTAGAGAAAATCCTCCAATTTCTAAATACAGTAAAAGAGACAGAAATCTTAGTCTACCTACTAATCAGCCAGTTACAATAGATTTAAGAGCCCTCATGTTGGGAAACCTCTGTTAAAACCAAGAGCATGGAAAGAAAAAGATATTTCAAATTTTCCTTTCAGACAGACAGATTGTTTTAGCTTTTTTTTTTTGGCAATAATGACATAAAGAAGCTTTGTTTTACTTGATAATTTTAAAAAGTAGGGTCATGTCAGTGGAATTACTGCCATTTGATTTAAGGATAGAATAGGGGAAGGGAATGTGAATTAGGATCAACATTCAAAAAGAGCCTTTAAAAATTATATATTTGCAGATAATAAATAATAGAGAACTTTATTCATATTCTGCATCTCAGTAAAAATATTTCAAAAAATGAATACAATCACTTTTCTCTATTACAAGGGAAAATGTTTGTTCTAGTATACATGCCCACAGTTTCCACTGAAGATAACAGATGTGCCACACAATCTCTGTCTGGATGGAAAAGCTAGGAAACCACGGAGGCTAAAATATGTGAAGGTATCACATACTTCCATGTGGAATTTCCAAACACCTTTAAAGTTTTGTATCTATACCATACAACCTCTTGGACAGCTTGTTCGAGTGCTTCTCTGGCTAGCTGGGGTCATGCACCTTTTTTTTTTTTTTTTTCCACACAATTCTTCCATACACCAATTTTATTCAAAAAAAAGAAAATAGTAGCCCAATAAATCTTCCAAGAAGCCTAGTAATGACTGTATTTACACTCCTTAAAGGTGAATGAGAGACAAAGAGAAGCATAGTAAAATTTTAGTTAATAATTACAGCACAAGAGTCTCTAGTCCAGTTCTATTGCTCTTAACTGATGACTGTTTTTAGAGGACTTCTTAGAAAAGCATAACAAGACCAGATATCCTAATATACATCCTAAAAAGTTTGTATTTCAAGATGCAGAAAGTAGACAATTTAAATTTTAAAACTCTCATTTTCTTTAAAATATTATTAAACAAATTGGAGCATTAACTAAAATATTAGAAGTTTTTTACCATGAGGGCGGTAGAACACTGGAACAAGTTTCCCAGGGAGGTGGTTGAGGCCCCATCCCTGGAGAC
>JAAGNO010006729.1:36273-55542 GCA_033439905.1 Ceryle rudis | reverse complement strand
CCCTCAATCTCCCTTATGACAAGTTAAGCCTGTACTGTATTGGTATGGCCACTGGGAATGAGGGAGGAGATAGATAGATAGAGGGGTGAATATAGATATAATAATAATTAAAAAATTTAATCCCTCTCTATGCACACCCCTTTACACACCCTCCTCCTGTAGGAAATGCAGGGTCTCCAACTCTCATACCTGGGCTACATTCAGCACCCTGCTGACCTCTGTACTGGTGACAAAGCCCCTGGTGAGGCTACCTCTTGTGAGTGTTTGGATAGATAGAACTTCTGTTCTTGACTGGCAAGATTGGTGTTTTGTTTGGTTTCTTGTGCTCTTCTCTCAATTTTATACCCATGCAACCTCAGATACTGTGTTTGTAGGAGTAAAAATTTAAAGGTGTTATGTTTCTGAGGGGAGAAGTGCTCACGCCTGCCCGTTAAGGTGGTTTTGTCACCCTTTGAGCTACTTCTTTTCTCTAACACCTTGATTCCATCATGAAGGAATGACACAAAAGCATCACTGATGCAACCTGACACATTTTAAATGAAAAGTCACGTTCTTCATTCTTTCTTTCTTCAGTGGATGGAAACTGGGGACAGTGGCAAACATGGAGCCCATGCTCTGCCTCTTGTGGTGGAGGAGAGCAGACCCGTGTACGCCTGTGCAGCAATCCAGCCCCCTTACATCGAGGACGTCTTTGTGCTGGAGATTCCTCCCAGATATCCAGGTGTAATACCCAAGCATGTCCTGGTGAGTTAACTGACAGCCTGCATGCAGTGACAGCACAGTGAAAGCCTATGTCACTCCCAGATGAACTGGTACTCTCCTGTGTGTTGGCAAGTTGACCAAGTAATTTTTTTTTTTTTGCCTTAAATCTCCCCTGCAATGTCAGCTGGATATATTTTTTTGTTAAACTGTTTCATAGAACTAGAGGATGCTGTTAAATAATTGTTGCTTTTCAGAAGGCAGTGAGCGCATAAGATGATTCCTGTGTTACTGTGCATGTGTCTCAGCCTGTTGTTTGCAGGTTGTGAGCTTTATTCTTGCAAATAATCACAGAATCATAGAATGGTTTGGGTTGGAAGGGACCTTAAAGATCATCTAGTTCCAAACCCCCTGCCACAGGCAGGGACACCTCCCACTAGACCAGGTTGCTCAAAGCCCTATCCAGCCTGGCCTTGAACACATCCAGTGCAAAGCATCCACGACTTCTCAGGGCAACCTGTTCCAGTGTCTCACCACCTTCAGAGTGAAGAACTTCTTCCTAATTTCTAATCTAAATCTCCCCTCTTCCAGTTTGAAGCCATTACCCCTTGTTCTGTCACTATGATCCCCTGTAAAAAGTCCCTCCCCAGCTTTCTTGTAGGCCCTCTTCAGATACTGGTAGGCTTACAAGAAGGTCTCCCCAGAGCCTTCTCTCCTCCAGGCTGAAAAACCCCAGCTCTCTCAGCCTGTCAGTGCAGGAGAGGTGCTTCAGCCCTTGGTCATCTTTGTGGCTCCCCTATAATATATGCAGAAATATCCTTGCTTCTTAAAATGGTGGACAGTATTTTTGTATTTTCTCTCCCCCAAAATGTCAGACAGATGAGTTTTCACATGGGCCTTGTTCTTCCCTTCCCTTCCCTTCCCTTCCCTTCCCTTCCCTTCCCTTCCCTTCCCTTCCCTTCCCTTCCCTTCCCTTCCCTGTACAGGTGGGCCTTCACGTGCCAAAGGCAGCATCATTGGAAATATTAATGATATTGAGTTTGGAATTGCCCTCCTGAATGCCACAGTGACGGACAGCCCTGACTCTGAAACTAGAGTAATACAAGCAAAGATTACAAACGTCCCTCGGAGCCTTGGTAGGCCTTTTATTACTTTTTACCACCTTTTTTTCCTTGAGCCTTTTACCACGTTTTTTTCCTTGAGTGCAATGTCAGTTTTCACCACTGCGTTTCATTAGGTCTCACTGAAGAAACTGATCTAAACTTCTCACAGACGGAGAGATAAAAAGGGAATCTTCAGTATTGGCTTCTAGTACCTTAATATATGTGAAATGGTTCTTACGAATATACCAACACATACTTTTTTCTGGCTTAAATCTTAAGGGCTACACTAGTTTTAGGTCTTCACATTCAACTCCTACTGCTGTGGGCTGCATGATGTTAGGAAAAAATGCTCTCTAACTTTATGTCATGTTTCTTCCAGGTCCAGTGATGAAGAAGCTTGTTTCGATACTCAGCCCAGTTTATTGGACAACTGCAAAAGAAATTGGAGAAGCAATGAATGGGTTTACACTCACTGACGCGGTCTTCAAGAGAGAAACTCAAGTGGAGTTTGCAACTGGTTAGTTCCCTGTGTCATACCATCTGCCTCCAGTATGCTTGATGGACACTGCATTGCTTTAAAAGCAGCACATAACTGCTGCTGAATTTTGAGTCTTGTGCTTACACCAGTATTTTCCAAATGAGTGTGGCTTTCTGAGTGAGGCTTAAATACAGCTTTTAGAGCTGTAATTTGAAATAGTTTTTTTTTTTTATTATAGGCCTTATAAAAATATGAGTATAAAATAATTGACCAAGAGATTAATGTTCAGACACTGGTTGGCTGCCATGAGCTGCTGGTTAGGATGGTTTATAAATCAACATGCTCTTAAAATCCACAGGTGAGATTCTCCGTATGACTCATATTGCCCGTGGCTTGGATTCAGACGGAGCCTTGCTGCTGGATGTCATTGTAAGCGGCCACGTGCTGCAGCTCCAGTCCGTAGCTGACGTTAATGTGAAGGTAAAGCTGCTCAAGCCACCACCCCCTACTCTCCATAACATGTATTTCCTCTCTTATCTATGGTAACACAGCAGGCACTAAATTCTGAAATCTGTTTTACTGTACGGAACTTACTTTGCACCTGATTTACCTGACACATGTTAACAGCGCATTTGAAAACACAGAGTTGTCACCAGGAAGGTATTATTGGTCACTCAAGATCTTTAGCTGCTAGAAGGTAGTGCTGAGAAGTGACACTGGGGCTAGTGTCAAGGGTTAGGGCTGGGCTGATCACTAGACAAGTGACAGATGTTCTCTGTCAACCCATCTCCCTTCCCAAAGGGGAACAGAGAAGGGAATAAGGGAGAGATTATGGGTTGGAAAAGAAAACTAAAAGAGGCTTGATGAAAATAATAATAACATGGAATATATACAAATATATACAAGACCAGTATTGAACCCAACCCCCTGATAGCAATTCCATCACTGTCACCACTGATGCTGTGGAGCAGGAACTGGGGAAGTCCCAGACCGAACTCAGCAGCAGACAGGAACCGGATTCAGGAACGCACAGATTGGGATCAAAGGCAGAATGGACAGAGTCCTCCTCAGATGCTGTCCATTGAAGAAGATGCTTCACCCTCGTGATCCCTCAGCTCATTTCAGGAATGCTCAGAGGTGGCAGTTTGCAGCATCACATGGCAAAGAGTTATAATCTCAAGACTGAATTTCTCTGCCTGCTTTTTCCAGGACATACTTTCCACTAAGTAAGACAGCTTTTGTGGTGGGCCCTGTGCTCCTGACAGAAAGATGGAGTTAAAGGGAAATGTTTTTCTGTCTTTTTGGTCTAGTGTAAGACATGAAGGGTAATGAAGCTGGTGAAGGGTCTAGAGCACAAGTCTTGTGAGGAGCAGCTGAGGGACCTGGGGTTGTTGAGCCTGGAGAAAAGGAGGCTCAGGGGAGACCTTCTTGCTCTTGATAACTCCCTGACTGGAGGTTGGAGCCAGGTGGGGTCAGTCTCTTCTCCTAACGAACAAGTGACAGGAAATGACAGAAAATGGTGTCAGGTTGTGCCAGGGGAGCTTTACATTGGACATTACAAAAAATTACTTCCCTGAAAGGGTTGTGAAGGCCTGGCGCAGGGTGCCCAGGGCAGTGGTGGAGTCCCCATCCCTGGAGGGGTTTCAAAGCCATAGAGTTGTAGTGCTGAGGGACATGATGTAGTGGTGACCTGGCAGTGCTGGGTTAACATTTGGACTCCATGACCTTAAAGGTCTTTTCCAACTGAAATGATTCTATGAAAAACATTTTGCTTATTATAATATGTGATATTACAGTTTTGGTGTAAACCCAGGTGCTTGATAATTGGCTTTACTCTAAAAGAAAGGACATTCCTTAAAGTTCTTTCTCTAAAGGTGGCAGTTAGTGGTAGGTAACCAGTGAAAATGTTTTAATATATTAATCCCCCAGTAAAATAAAAATATCCATGAAGTTCTTGATGTTTTGACACATTGCAAAATGTAGCATGTCCAATATTTAGACCTTTTTTCAGTGGCAGAATTTTTCTCTACTGTTTGTTTATTTAGCACGTGTCAGCATCTGACTTAGAATACAAAAAGAAATCTTTTTAGACCTAAAAAGTTTGTTACTGAACAATAAGATCATTTTCAGGGTTATTTGGAAATGCTCTGCTGTGACCCCCATCATTGGGTCCCTCAGCACCACAACCTGTTCCTTATTTAAAGAAATACCCTCGATTCTGTAAACATGGAGCAGTTCAAGAGTAAAAAAAACATGTGTTGTGTGAAATATGATTTGTTTGGCCATCAAGTATAAAACCCTTGCTCCGAATACACCTTATAACACCATGTAATATGAAGAGCATGGTGGTGTTGGCTGGGCTCAGTGGCTGATGCCTGGATCTTGCCATTTCAGGATTACACGGAGGACTATATTCAAACTGGCCCTGGGCAGCTCTATGCCCATTCTACTCGTCTCTTCACTGTAGATGGAGTCAGTGTTCCCTACACGTGGAACCACACGATCACCTATGATTACACAAAAGGAAAGATGCCTTTCCTGGTGGAAACTCTCCATGCTTCTGCTATTACAACAGAGTACAACCCACTGGAAGAAACCGTGGCCTTTAAAATCCACACGTCCATTGCAAAAGGTATTGTTCTATTGTTCCACAAAAATAAAACAACAGAAAAATATTCTCCTGTCTTCCTTGAAACCATTATCTATATTCTCAAAAGTTGGTTGTGGCCTTGAAAGAGGAAATGCTGTGAAACTTAGGTATTTTTATTGTAGATCCTTGGGCCTACACATCTTGTTAATATACCTACAGACAAATACGTAAAAGCTGTTGGGAGTTTGCACTTACTCTTCTCCTGCAGTGCTCATCAATGATGCACGTCTGCATTTGGTGACACTAGCAGCGTCGCCAGGAGATTCAGACAGTCAACTGACATCTCCATTTCCTTGCATCTACCTTTCATTCTCTAAAAGGAAATTACTGTTGCTTTGCGGGGGGAGGTCAGATGTTGGTGGGGTTTTACATTTGGGTTTGGTTTTGCAGTGCTATCTATTAAGGAAAAAAAGGATTGTGTATTTCTTCTCACAGCAAAAAACACATAAATGTAGGTGAGGTAGTAACGAGGTGGAAGAACATTCAAAATTCAGTACTATAATGGCTAAAATGTCCAAGGTCGTTCCTCAGATTGAATTTCTCTGGAGTTACTTGGCATATACAGAAAACACAATGCTAAGCTGCAGCTTCAAAACTCAACTTCTCCTTTCTGGGTGTATTTTTTAAGGCCAGAAATGAATGATGCAGAGTTGCACAGCGCTGTGCAGACACCTGCTCATCTACAGTCTTATAATCTGATGAGCCCTGACTCAGAGCTGGGTCCCTCCCCAGCTTTCTTGTAGGCCCCCTTCAGGTACTGAATGGCTGCAATAACGTCTTCCCAGAGCCTTCTTTACCCCAGGCTAAGCAACTCCAGCTCTCTCAGCCTGTCCTCATAGGAGAGGTGCTCCAGCCTTCTGAACAGTTCATGGTACTCACTTGTATTCTCCAATGGTGACTTCCTACCAGTGGTGATTTGTTTGGTTTGGGTTGATTTCCCTCCTTTTACATAAAATGAAACTGAATGGTCTTTGTGCTTTTAATGATGAAAACTTTACGGAGGAACTTTGTAGGATGTATTAGGCTGGGATGCCACTTTGCAGTCACTCTGAAGGAGCCCCCACACACATGCTTAATGCTTTTCCAGACAGCTAAACCCACCCACTGCTGGCTTCTGGTGCCCAACAGAAAAAACCACTAAAGTCTGGATTTTAAAAATTTCTGTTTCACTGTCCAAGAATAATAAATCTTTTGTAATGGGCTGCAATTCTTAATGCTGAAGGCTTTTAAAAAGTAATAAAATGGTATATTTTCATCCACAAGTAACACATGCTTCCTTTACCATACAGGAGATCGTAGCAATCAGTGCCCTGCTGGGTTTGGTTTGGACTCAACTGGGCCCTACTGTTCAGGTAATGATTTGACAAGGGTATTGGGGAATCACAGACTCACAGAATGGTTTGCGTTAGAAGGGACCTTTAAAAATCACCTATTTCCACCCCCCCTGCCATGGGCAGGGACGCCTCCCACTGGACCAGGTTGCTCAGAGCCCCATCTAACCTGAGCTTGAACACTTCCAGTAATGGGGCATCTTCTCTGGAACTTCTCTGTGCAACCTGTTCCGGTGTCTAACCACCTTCATTGTAAAATTTATATTTCCAATCTAAATCCCTCCTCTTTTAGTTTAAAACCATCACCCCTTGTCCTGTCCCAACAGGCTCTGCTAAAAAGTCTGTCCTCATCTTTCAGATAGGCCCCCTTTAAATACTGAAAGGCTACAAGAAGGTTTCCCTAGAGCTTTCTCTTCTTCAAGAACAAGCCCAACTCTCTGAGCCTGGCCTCACATCCAAGGTTCCAGTCATTCAGCCCTCTGATCATTTTGGTGGCTTCCTCTGGACCTTGTCCAATAGGTCTATATCTGCCCTGTGCTTGGGGGCCCCAGAGCTGGCTGCAGTGCTCAGCCACATCACCTTTATCTAGAGTTTCAAAGCATGCAGTGTGTACCTCAAAAAGTGTATGTTACCATTGATAACAGGGCATGGATCCAAAGGCAGATAAAGCCTTCACCTTTGTACTTATCTAGAATGTAAGTAGTGCCCAGGTAGCTTTTCATCATTACCTCAGATACAACTGGGGGACACTGAGCCACAATTTCTGATGAGCCTGCAATGCAGTGAAGCACTTCAGTGATCTGTGTGGAGGAACAGACAAGTGTCGGAACCTGAACAGCCCACAAGTACCTGCTTGGGGGATGGAGGTGAAGAGAAGGTTATGAGTATTTTAGCTGTCTCCTCTAGATGACCGAGTCATATTTATTGAAGGGAACAATCATCTGATAGACTTTTGTGGACTTACTTCATTGCTCCTTGAAAGCAGCCTTCAAGAAGCTCCTTCTGAGTATGGAAGTTGTAGTAGACTTTGCACAAATATCTAGGAATCTGAAGTCTAACACTGGAACCCATCTGTCGTGTCATAAAGAGATTCTCTGGAAAAGACTGTATCACACATTCATTACCATAGTAGTGGCCCAGTCCTGCAGAGCTAACACAGGATCCCAGCAAGCTGTGAAAGTGTAGGTTTGGGAACTGTAAAAATGAGTGGAAAACGCATCATGGAACCATTTCCATGAAGCTGCTTCATTGCTTGATCTGGTTATGCCCTGTGGGCTCTGCTAGACAACATAGACCTCTTATGAAGGTTTTGTTTGATACAGTTTCTTGTAAGGTCTCGTGGAATCTCACTATTTTTTCAAATGTTTCCTTCTTCTAGATGAAGATGAATGTGCTGTGGGAAACCCTTGTTCCCATACCTGTCACAATGCCATGGGCTCTTACTACTGCTCCTGTCCCAACGGCCTCACCATCTCTGCAGACGGTAGAACATGTCAGGGTAAGAGAAGTATTGCTGAGGACAGGCTGGATGCAAAAAGCCCTGTGACACTTCAGTTGCTAGGGAAATGTTCTGCTAAGGTTTTCTCATGAAATACAATGTACTGACGATATTCTAAATTATTTCATATCTGAATATAGTTTCAATCAAATATTGTACAGTTGATCACACCCAAGAAACTGCTTAACCTGTGTTTCATTTTGACATAGTGAGGTTTACAGCTTGTTTTTCATTACAGACATCGATGAGTGTGCGTTAGGTGGACACACCTGCCGTGCTGGCCAGGACTGCGAGAACACCATCGGCTCATACCGCTGTGTGGTTCGGTGTGGGAGCGGCTTTAGGAGGACACCTGATGGATTTAGCTGCCAAGGTATGGAGAGCTCTTTGGGGTTTGGCATTAGCTTTCATAAACTGAAGGTGCTGTTTTTCACACAAGTGAAAGTAACGTTTTGAAAGATGTGTCTCCAAATACCGTGTCTATAAGTTTTCACTGTTAAGGTTGTGGTTTTTTGGGGTTAGTTTTTTAAATTCAAGGAGTCACTGGACATTCTTGCTTTTGTGTCCCATGTGCATTTTCTTTTACCAAGAAGCGAGGGGAGCAAACACTTCTGAACATACCTCACTAGGGTATGAATTAGAACTCAAAGCAGAGTCGCAAGCGTTGACTCAACCAAAGCCCTATTCAGGTAAACAACCACAAGGCCACTCACAGTTGTGGTTCCAAGGATTTGTCTTGTTCAACAGATGTCAACGAGTGTCAAGAGTCCAACTCCTGTCATCAGCGGTGCTTCAACACCATAGGAAGTTTCCACTGCGGTTGTGATCCAGGATACCAGCTCAAGGGCAGAAAGTGCATGGGTATGAGTGAAACTTGAACTGGTCAGTCCCTCTTTCCAGTGGACATAGTTCAGCATTTATTTGTTGTTGTATTTGTTATTGGAAACCTTTATGAGTTAAAATCCTACTATGCATTATAGAATCATAGAATGGCTTGAGTTGGAAGGGATCTTAAAGATCATCTAGTTCCAGCCCCTCTGCCATGGGCAGGGACACCTCCCACTAGACCAGGCTGCTCAAAGAACAACAAAATCCCAGTGGATTCCCTGAGCAATCTGTGCCAGTGTCTCACCACCCTTAGAGAGAAGAACTTCTTCCTAATCTAAATCTCCCCTCTTCCAGTTTGAAGCCATTACCCCTCATCTTATCA
The DNA here is from genome assembly GCA_033439905.1 of Ceryle rudis. Lineage (NCBI taxonomy): Eukaryota > Metazoa > Chordata > Aves > Coraciiformes > Cerylidae > Ceryle > Ceryle rudis. Next base: position 46,573 of record JAAGNO010006729.1, on the reverse strand, counting down.
CTACAAGCCCTTGTAAAAACTCCATCCCCAGCTTTCTTCTCGACCCCCTTCAGGTACTGGAACGCTGCTATAAAGTCTTCCCAGAACCTTCTCCAGGTTGAATAGACCCAACTCCCTCAGCCTGTCCTCATACGAGAGGTGCTCTAGCCCTCTGATCATCTTTGTGGTCTCCTCTAGGCCCTTTCCAATAGCTCTGTGTCATTCTTGTGCTGAGGTCTCCAGAGCTGGATGCAGTACTTCAGGTGGGGTCTCGCAAGAGAAGAGTAGAGGGCAGAATCACTTTCCTTGACCTGCTAGCCATCCTGCTTTTGATGCAGCCCAGGATATGGTTGGCTGCTAAGTATATAATATAGTGCGTATTATCTACTTATGTATTCAAATGCATGTATATGGTATAACTACAGTGGAATTATTCTGCTTTTTAGGAACTGAGCACAAGGAAGCAAGTTCATTGTATTCTTGCTCTTTTATTTTTTTGAATCAGATGTGAATGAGTGCAGGCAGAATGTATGCAGGCCTGACCAGCTCTGCAAAAACACCCGTGGTGGCTATAAGTGCATTGATCTGTGTCCCAGTGGGATGACCAAAGCAGAAAATGGATCATGTATTGGTGAGTAGAACTGTTAATGGGCTGTACGACGATGGTAACACAGGGACAACGATGCAATTGTTTTCCAGAAAAATAATCTTGGATACAGTCCATCTCCAGTTAAGATTTGCATATACGAAGGTACATATTAAACAACTTTTTTTGATTTATGGAAAGATACATAGTTAACTTTTTTGTAATCACAGAATCCCAGCATAGTAGGGGTTGGAAGGGACCTCTGGAGATCATCTTGTCCAACTCCCCTGCTCCAGGAGAGTCACCCAGAACAGAGGGCCCAGGATCGTATTGTCCAGGAGGGTTTGGAATCTCTCCAGAGAAGGAGACTTCACCACTTCTGGGCAGCCCAGGCTAGGGTCTGCCACCCTCACAGGAAAGAAGTTTTTCCTCCTGTTGTGATGGAACCTCCTAGGTTGCAGTTTGTGCCCGTTGCCCCTTGTCCTGTCACTGGGCACCACTGAGAAGAGTCTGGCCACATCCTCTTGCCCCCCAGGACCCCCTTGGCTATTGATCAGCATTGATCAGATCCCCTCTTGGTCTTCTCCAGCTACACAGGCCCAAGGCTCTCTGCGTTTCCCCAGCACAGAGATGCTCCAGTCCCCCCATCACCTTTGTAGCCTCCTTGCCATTTCTATTTTCCTGTTGCTCTTAAGAAAGAACAGTGAGGTTTTCCTCAGCATCTTTTCTGCATTGTCACCTTGAATTCTACAAACTGTTCACTGACTGAAATGTTTGTGAATGCTTTCCAAAGAGTTTGTCTCAGGAGCTCCGAATCAAGATCACAGGTCCTTGCTGCTTATCAGGGATGTTTTAAACACAACTGATGTTATATATGCTACTGAATCTCTTTTTCTAGGGGCATATGACAAGAAGGTGGATGATGTCTCTTTGGAGAGTAGCTGATCATACCGGAAACCTCAAAGACCAGTTTTGAAAATGAAAGGAAAAAGCGTGTGTAAATTCAAAGTGGTTGAAACAATTTACCTGTGTATCTGCTCAAAAACTGCTTTCAGACTGTGAAACACGGATTGTGATTCATAACACAAACTGTTAGAGACTAATGCCTTATGATGGCAGTAGATAAGGAAAGGGTGCATTCAGAAGCCAAATCTGTCTGGGGAGCCACATTGGCTTGTAGCTCAGCTGCATTCCTTCTATCTACAGGAAAAAGTTTTAAAGCTGGAAGAAGTTTCTGGAAAAATCTAACTTCTTCCTCTTGCCTTGTTGCTTGCAGACATTGATGAGTGCCGGGACGGAACCCACCAGTGCCGCTACAACCAGATCTGTGAGAACACACGAGGAAGTTACCGTTGTGTGTGTCCAAGAGGATATCGGTCCCAGGGAGTTGGAAGACCTTGTGTGGGTAAGTTGTCCTGTCACGTCAGCATCATCTAGTTTCAGCTGCTGCTTTGGGCTGGGCTTGCTGCTGTAACATATCCAACAGTGCTCTCCCATTTGAAGATTGTGCTGTAGAGACAAAATTGGTCTGCAGTCCAAAATTACCCATCTAAACCAAAGCCTCCTATTCAAAACACATAACAAAACCTAAATGATTCCAAACAGAGATTGCTATAGGTCCAGCCTTTGAAAACAAAGCTTACAACAAGGGTCTCAGAGCACTGGTGGATGGATGTGGCAAGGTACCACACCACAAGAGGCTTCATTTCTAAAAAAACCCTCATTTGTTAGTTGATTGGGCAGTGAAATATTCCTGACTGTAGCCTGGGCTGCACTGCCTCACACCTGAGGGCAGTCGAGCAGGGAGTTCCCTAAAGGACAACACCCAAAGGAAGGGTGTCACAAGAGGCACAGTGAGACCCAGAACTCGCCCTGCAAGCAAATGGCACAAACACACACACCCACTGCTGGAACCCTGGAGGGTGTGCTCTGTACAGCCAGAGCTGGAGAAGCAGAGAATCACTGATCACTCAACGCTCCCTGTTCTGGTTTGGGTGGATCACAGTGGGGAAGGGGAGGATTCCTGTTGGTCACAGGAATGCTGACCATGTAATTACTCTCCTGGGCTATCTGTGTAGAGCCTTTGGACATTAAAACATGCAGAACTTTCTCCCACAGACACCTGTGGAGCATCTGAAGGATGCTGTCATAACTCTAATGTGGACAGCAAGAGAATTTAGTGTATGACATCAGTGCAAATGCATAAACCACTACCCCTGGCATTTAGTAGACCTCAGGATGGCACTATGATCATTTAGACTCACCTTTTCTGTAGAATATTCAATACATGATAGCTGATCCACCCTGATAATAATGATTTATGAATGTTGGTGTATGACACTAAGTAAAGCTGGTTTCACTTGCTCATATCAGAGAAGCATTCCTCCATGATGACTTCCTCAAGATTAGCTTTCATAAATGATAAATAGCTGCTTTGGAGAAAGTGATTCTTTTTTTTTTTTTCCCTTTTTAAACAATCTGGGGTTTTAGACTCACACAGAGCCAGGAATGTTTTGGGTTTTTTTAAAGAAGAGATTAAATTGCAGTAAGATACTATTTGGCTGTAGACCAAGACATTACTTCCACCAGCTCTCTCTATACTGAAATAAAATCAGTCCCAGACTCATTAACATATATTAAACCCATTTAAATTTCTGACGGTAATAAGCTACATAAAGTCTAAGGACTCCACAAAGCACTAGCAGCTGCCCTAAAGCTGTCTTCTGAGCAAGGACCACTGAAAGCTTCCTCTTAAAGTATGACCTTTATGCACCTTGGAATTTTTATCTACTTGAAAATAGATTTAAAATTTAGATGCATCAGTTATATTCATTGACACATGTTAATAAAATCCAGTTCTTGTTTTTAGTGTTTCTGGGGAAGAGTTGAAAAGTGAGTAGAAAATTCCTGGGCTGAAACAAGGGAATTGAACTTTGTTCCTACCTGTGCCACTCTTACCCGTGTGAAGTCCTTTGTGCCACAATCCCCTGTCCGTTAGATGGGGAGAAGAGACTCACTTGTCATCACAGCAGTCATAAATATATACATAAATACTGCTTATCCACAACTCGTTCCAAGAACACTGGTCACTGTAAAGATATTTGTGCACATACCTCGTGTCAGTTTTACGTAGGTAAAGAATGTTGAACTCAGCAATTAGAAAACAGTTGAGTGCCAAGGAAATAACAAATTCCAGTGTTCTTTTACATGTATATGAGTCATATGTTTCTCATCTTAAGCACACAATGAAAGAGTATAAATGTAAAATTGGTATTAGTTGTTGCCATATTAAGAATTAAAATCTCATGTTTGGAACACCTGATGATATTAACCTAATGATATTTCAAGTAATATGTATAAAGTTTCAGTTCTGTGTTTGTGAAACAACAACAGGAAAATGCTGCAATGCTCTGCCCTAATTATCCCTGGATTTCCAGGTATCAAAATATTTCTTTATTAGTACCCTCAAAAATTCTTTAAAATATATGAAGTATTAAACACTTAATAAAAACACAATCTAATATTCCACTATGTTTCTGACCGGTATCACTTTTTAAATACCCTTATCATGCATTTGTGTCTTAGAGGGTTACAAAGGAAGCTCCAAATAATATATTCAGAGGGAATCAACATAAAGCTGCAATAACACTGGCTGTTTAGGTGTAAAGAATACGTGCTTCCACTAATATGAAATAATTAAACCCTTACTCTTAAGTCACCATTAAGATCATCTTTGAAGTCTAGTAAAAAGGGTTTATAATATATGACATTTATAGATCTGTTGTTATGTGTGTTAATATCAGGTCATTTATTTCTGGTCATTGCGGAGTTGCAGTTGTCTCTTTCAAGTAAAGAATGACTGTAAGTTTAAAAAGAATTACCTTGTACATCAAATTTTCAGCTAGACCTGAAGTTACTTGATGATTATTTAAGAGAACTTCTTCCTGGTAGTGCCAGAGAAACTATGGGAGAAGCCTTGGTCCTACAGGATCCAAGAGCACTCTGTTTTGCATGAAGGACACTCATCATGTTAGATCCTTAAACCCTTTTACTATACTTTGTATGCTTTTGATTTAAGGATGGATATTTACTGCTTGGGTTGGACAAATCACTTTGGATTGCAATTTGGAGGGAAACAACTTCATAAAAAAGGCCTTCCTTAGGCTTAGGGGAAAACAAAAATATTTATTTTTTCATTGTACAAATGTGAATTAATATTTACTGGTAAGAAAAAAAAAAATCTAGTTTTTAATTTTACAAAAGTGAATTAGTATTTACTGGTAAGTCTCCACCCTTTCAGAGCTGGAATGACCAATAACAACATGAAAGATTAGAACACACCTGACCTTCTTCCTCTGCAGCCCTGTGACATGTCCTCAAGACCTGATTTTTTTCCCCTGGTGAAGAGCACTGTAACTGTTACTGGAATTTTGAGCTTCCCTCCGTGCCAGTCTGAATGAATTTCTAATGCTATACTTCTCAAGAATGCTCCCTGTTAAGAAACCTCCTTTAAAGAAGGGCCTGACAGTTTCTCCAACCCATTTGCAGAGCACAAAAAAACCAACAAAACAATTTGTTTTCTCCAGTGTTTTACTGCCTTCAAAATCTCACTTGTATGTCTTTGGTTTGTGCCACAGACTTAAGTTTATATGTATATAGATATACATATAGTTATGTACTGTTTGTTTGTTTTTTCTCCTTTCCACATGGTTTCTTGTTCTGGATCATGTCACATGAGCAGACATTAATGAATGTGAACAAGTGCCCAAGCCCTGTGCCTTTCAATGCACCAACACCCCCGGCAGCTTCAAGTGTATCTGTCCACCCGGACAACATTTATTAGGTGATGGGAAATCTTGCGCTGGATTGGAGAGATTGCCAAATTATGGTGCCTATTACAGTAGCTATAACTATGCTCAATTTTCCCCTGTGAGAGACAACTATCAACCGCAACAATATTACAGGCACTCATCAAATCTCTACAGCTCCTTCTCAGAGTATAGGAACAGCAGAATACCCTTCTCCAGGACTAGAAGGAACATTAGAGAAACTTGTCCTGAAGGCTATGAGGCAAGAAATGACAGATGTGTAGGTAAATGTCAGTCATATCTATACAATTCTCTTGTTTTGGTCCTTAAAGTTCTGAGGTTACTGTTTCATCTATACCAGGGGCTGTGGTGCTGGTTGATTGTTTTTTGGGTTTTTTTTGGGTCACCCTGGTAAATATTCAGAGAGTTCTGCATGTTCTTGTCTCCTGAGCACATTGTAGCAAAACCATTTTCAAAATCCCTTCTTACTGTAATTGTGCTGCTTATTGCCTGTTTGCAAATTATTTCCCTCCATTGTTCTCTGATTACTGGAGAGCTCACCTTTGTGAATTTTCTCATGCTTCAAAAAGCACCAGTAGGCCCAGTCTAGTCCTGCTTATGTCACTCCCACTGATGGTGTTAATAATCTGGTTCAAAAAGGTTTTGAATACAGTTTTTAGAATTGAGCATGCTAGGGGTGATGCCAGCACTGCGACAGGACAATTAGTCCCTGCCATTTGGGCAGTAGAAGCAGAAGCTTTTCAAATCTTCTTGGTTATGATATACAGTGGGTTTAATGTACTTCACCAATCATGGAAAAACTGGTTGTAAGTCCACAAGGAGGGGGTTTGCCAGGAGCTGTGACAGTGACAGCACTGCTGCTTCTTTTTCTGTGGTAAGGAGAACAAGGTAGTTACGGGAACTGGAGAGTTCTGCCCCTGTTATTACTTCTTCTAATGGGTGCAAAGCCTCGGAGCACACTCTAAGACCTACAGGTCTTTAGCCTGGAGGAAAGGAGACTCAGGGGAGACCTTCTCACTCTTGACAACTCCCTGACAGGAGGTTGGAGCCAGGTGGAGTTGGTCTCTTCTCCCAAGGAACAAGTTCTAGGACAAGAGGAAATGCCCTCAAGTTACCCCAAGGGAGTTTTAGGCTGGACATGAGGAAAAATTCATTCCCCGAAAGGGTTGTCAAGGCCTGGTACAGGGTGCCCAGGGCAGTGGAGTCCCCGTCCCTGGAGGGGTTTCAAAGCCATAGAGATGTAGAGCTGAGGACATGGTTTAGTGGTGGGATTGGCTGTGTTAAGTTAATGGCTGGACTTGAAGATCTTTAATGGTCTTTTCCAACCAAAATGATGAGGAGAGGAGAGGAGGAGAGGATCACCACTGTACTGTAAGCTGGGGCTCATCTTGTCCATCAGGAGGGACCACCAGTCCTGTGTTTTACACAAAGGACAGATGGGGATATAAAACCAATTCCTCTTTTGAAATATACATCTCTTAAGCCAGATTTTGCCAATTTAAGTCACATTTTGAGTATCTTAAGAAAAAAAAAATTACTCCATGAAGTTATTTTGTGATAACACTGCTGAATTCAGGACTGAGGGTACCACAGCCTAGGCCTCACTATAGCATGTCGCGGTGCATTGAAGAGCACAGAATCACAGACAAATAGGCATTGGAATGGACCTCTGGAGATCATCTCATCCAACCCCCCTGCTCCAGCAGGGTCAGCCAGAGCAGGAGTCCCAGGATCACATTGTCCAAGTGCGTTTGGAATCTCTCCAGAGAAGGAGACTCCACAACCTCCCTGGGCAGCGTGGGCCAGGCTCTGACACCCTCATGGGGAAGAAGTTTCTCCTCATGTTAAAAATGGCAGCATGTGGTGTGTTAGCCATGTGCCTCAGCCTGGCATATGTGCCTGTGATGCTTCATAGGAGGCACAGTATCTTTCCAGGATCAATACAGTGACCCACAGATAGATTCTAGAAGACAGAATTATTGATAGAATTATCCAGCAATATATCATGTTGAAAAATATTACTATCCTTTTATTAATAAAAATTATAGACACTGAGACATCAACTGTTATATTTGCATTATAAAGACATTTCAGTAGTTGTATACAGGCATGTATAGTGTTTGTTATAGGTACAGCAGTTTAATTGCTGCAATATAGCTACTGCTGATGAAATGGTTAACCTAAAATCTATAATCTTCACCTCAGCATCCAATTTGAATTAGTTAATATTCTCATTCTTCTGTTTCATTAGAATAAACATCTACATGGAAAAAATACTTTTTGACATGAAAAATACACCCTAATGTGGCTTGTTTTTAAAGAAAGTCCTTTCAACAGACAACCATCAGGATTTGATAACAACGTGCCAGAAATTTCTAGTCACATCTGTTTCCCTTCTGCATTTGCATCTTTACCTTGTGCAGCCCCTGTAAATCAGGTGGAGATAGCAGGGGCAGAGACCTTCCTTCTGCTTTCACCGTGCAGGTCTGAACTCCTGCAAGAGACTAACCTGAGTAATGTCTCTATTGCTCTCCTGAACTAAGCAGAGGCTTCAAAAGGAATTATAATTATATATGGTCCATGTCTAAATGACACTGATCTGGTTTGAAAATTTTACATAAAGTGGTCTGGGACTTCTGTATTTGAGAGTGAGATTTAAAAAAAAAAAAAAAAACCAAAATGTTAAGAGCATTTATTGATAGTCTTCCCAGATATTGAGCTTCATTCATCCCTGTGGCATGAGGAAGATCAGTTTGGAGAGGAAACAGCTTTGCTTGAGGAGGGATTAACTATAAGAAAACTCCCCCACTGCCAAGGCTTCCTCTGGTGAGGCAATATCTAAAGGTATTGCCTAAGACCTTATTATCAGGCAGCCCAGGTCATTTTTTGGGGCCAGACTGTATTTGTGTGACTTTGTCGATGTGTGCAGATTGCATGTCCCCCTTTTTCCCCAGAACTCTGTATCGGGACTGGTCTCCAGCTGGAATGTGTGTTATGGCTGCTATCAAAAGTGGTGAGGATCCCCTCAAAGCTGACTTAATTATTAAAAAGTTATAAAGTTGAGGTGTGAAAGGCCATGCTGGTCTTACTTATTCGACCCTGTCCAAAACCAAGATCCAGATAACTTCCAACAACTCAGTCCATACACTTGTGCATAAATAGTATTAAAAAAATGCTTCTGTTCCACACCAGGTCAAAGAATCCTAATGTGTACATGTTTGTGGTGTTTGTTTTTTTTTTCCACAGATATTGATGAATGTGAAACCAGAGATACCTGTCAGCATGAGTGCAGAAATACCCTGGGAAGTTACCAATGTACTTGTCCACCGGGTTATCGCCTGACACCCAACGGCAAAACCTGTCAAGGTACAATGATCCCCTTTGAAAGCTGTAAATAAGCAAGACACAAGTTGCATTCAGTACGTGTATAACCTGCCTTTTGAATCTGCTGTTTGAGATTCATCATTCAAAATGTCAACTTCCCAAAGTTTTTATATATAATGCTTCATAAAACACCAGCAACTTAGACAACCGAAGCTTCTTTCTAAAGTTTCCTCATGTGACCTTATGTTACAGAGTTAACTACAGGCAAGTAGACAGTGGCTCTAAGGTCAAACCCAATATAACCCTTAACCCACCTCTGTCAAAAAAAAAAGGCACTGTTGGATTTTCTGATCCACAAAATACAATAAAAAATAGACCTAATTAGCCTCTATTGACAAGAGAATTACAGTGTATGTTGGGTGGTGGCTGTAGGGCAGCTCTTGCACAATACACCACCCTGCATGCTAATAAAATGCGAACAATAATTAATGCACATTACTGGAACTAGTGGCTCCAGTGTCTCAAAGAAAGATTTCCCTGTGTGCAGAGGTATGTTCCGCTGGCTGCGTGGCCTTTACTGGCCCAGCTGGGTTTTAACCCTTAGCAGATTGCCCAGGGAGGTGGTCGATGCCCCACCCCCAGAACCATTCCGGGTGAGGTTGGACAGTGCTCTGAGACACCTGCTCTAGTTGCAGATGTCCCTGCTTCCTGCTGGAAGGGTTGGACTAGATGACCTTGAAAGGTCCCTTCCAACTCAAACCAGTCCATGATTCTGATTAAATTCATCTAAGCACCAGCAGCTGATTATTTGCATGTTTTTTATATTCAGATATTGATGAGTGCCTTGAGCAGAACATTAATTGTGGATCAAATCAGATGTGTTTCAACATGAGAGGAAGCTACCAGTGCATAGACACGCCTTGTCCACCAAACTATCAGCGAGAGCCTCTTTCTGGGTACGTTTTATTTTCAGCCCCTTTTTGCCCACCCCAAGCTCAGCTCCTTGCAAACAGCACCAGGGTGTTCCTTTGCTATATGAACCATAAAAAAAATATTAATTTATTTTAATCTTTTAATATACTGAAGGAAATACTTGCACTTCATCATCAGGAACCACTTTTTGTGATTAAGCTGAACTGGAATGACAGTTGAAACAGATAATGTTCTTTGACCTCTGTTAGCACTGACAAGCGGAGCTAGCAAAGATGTCCTATTCTGACTTTTGATTAATAGAGTAAACCTCAGTCTGCCCTTCTCCATTCTAAATTCTTTATTTAATGGTCTAACACACAGTCACCACAAATGGAGCTGCCCAGAATGTTTTAAACCAACCTTTTCATCTCTAATGTGTAAGAGCAAGGTCACCAAAACATATACCATATACAATGACACGTTTAGTATCCCATAACTATTTATTACCTCCTGGGACTTGCTGAGATGAATGTGTTGAGGGAAAATGGAACATTAAACTGGGCCTCGTTAATCATGAGGTTCAACAAGGCGAGGTGCAAGGTCCTGCATCGGGGTTGGGGCATCCCCTGGTATGAACACAGACTGGGGGATGAAGGGATTGAGAGCAGCT
>JAAGNO010006729.1:0-13316 GCA_033439905.1 Ceryle rudis | reverse complement strand
GTAACAGGCTGCTTCTGCTGAGCCCTCTGCTTATGGACTGAAGACCAAACCTCCTACCACCCATCATAGAGGAAATTGCCTCAAGTGGCACCAGGGAGATTTAGGTTGAATATTAGGAAAAATGTCTTCCCAAAAGGGTTGGCTGTCAAGGCCTGGCCTAGGTTGTCCATGGCAGTGGTGGAGTCCCCATCCCTGGAGGGGTTTCAAAGCCGTGTAGATGCGGTGCTGAGGGACATGGTTTAGTGGTTACCTGGTGAACTATTAGGGCCTGAGCAATAGTCCCTGAATCAAAGTTGACCTATAAATGAACCTCACAACCCCACAGTTTAGCTAATATGTATAGTATTAATCGCAAGTATAATATGCTAGTTACCTCTGTTTTGCTGTGCAGTATGAGTGTGTGCATCTTAATGCTGAATTACAGCAGCTCTGTTATAATGCCTATTTTGCAGTAATAATGATCAAATGAGCTTTCTCTGTTTAGAGGACTGTCACAAAGAAACTCTGGTATAATACTTGTTGTGTAATAACATCTTCTCTATTTAGATGAATGTCACAAAGAAGCTTTGTTGCAATGCTGCTTGTGCGATAAGAACTGACCAGATAGTCTTTACATTTAGAGAAAGTATGTTGCAAAGCACTTGGATTTTCATTCGGCCTTGACAAGAGACGTGGTTGACACTAAAATAGTTATTGTGCCTCCCCTTGGTCTCCTCTTTGAGCCCTGGCCAGGCTTTGGGGGATTTCAACAGGAGGGGGATGAGACCAGATATTTCTGCACCCAAGATTATAAGACTTGTTTATTCAACTGTATAAAAGATGGACCCTCTTCTAGCAACATTGGAGACCTCACTTATGAGTGGATGCACTGCGTAGGACCTCACAGTTGCGGGGAAAGGGTTTCCAAATCCTTGCTGTGACCAGGGCTCCCCAGCAACTGTGGATCTGGATGATGGTGAAGTATTAGGGCAGTTGGTGATGTATCTTTCTTAATCACTATCACTGAATTATGTGTAGTAATGATAAGATACATTACCTTGTTTATTTTATCTGCTGCTTAAAGTCAAGCATAATAAACTTGTCTTTTTGACTAAATGCATTACCTTGGTTTTGTATTACTTTGAAATAGACAGTAAAAAAGACCTATTATTTCTACTGGTGTCTGTGTCCTTCTATTGACTGTCAATTGGCAATACATAAATTAGACAGGATTCAAAAGATAAATGTATTATATGAAGGTTGGGATTTATGTTTAAGCAGACACAAGAGCTCTTGGTGTTTTGCAGAGGAGCCGCTTGATGTTTCTCAGAGAAATCTCTTGATATTTAACAGAGGCAGAACTTAGAAAATCCCTTAGAAAATTTTGTGGTTTTACTTGGAATCCTGCCTCTCAACTATACACCTGGCCGTGCTGGGTTAGTGGTTGGACTCAATGATCTTAAAGGTCTCTTCTGGCTACAATGATTCTATGATTCTATGACTCTCTAACACATAGTAAGCGTAGCAGCCAGTCATGACTACCCATATTTCAAGTTGTGTATGCACCTAATTATTTTCATGTGACTTCACTGAGTACTGGCATGTTAAAAGCAGCATGATAATAATTTTGATCTTCTGTTACTTTTTATTTACTATATTTTTATTTTTTTTTCCACCTCATGTATCTTGGTAGTATTAACCGAGTCTCACAGCTGTACTGGCTGTGAAATGATGGAAGAATCAACAAATGTCCTCCCTATCACATGGATATCAAAGTAAGGATATACTCAATAATATCATCTTAAATGTTTTGCTTGATCAAATTATAAATTGTTTAAGTTATGGGGATTTTAGTACTTTTCTAGAAAACCTTTCTCACCTTGTCAATCCTATTTAGCTACTCTAATAACTACTTCCTAGGATTTAAATATCTATAGACATGCACCTTTCTCCTCAAGCCAACGAGTTTATTTATCAACCTCATAGTCAGCTGCACTAAAGACAGCACTGAAGTTTTTGTTGCAAGACATGTACTATAAATTTCCTTCTGTGTATTAACTTGAATAAACTCCATAAAATCTCAGAGCGTCAGGTTCCCCTTTCCATAAAGTAGAATAATATTTACTTCATAAGCAGGCTGACAGTGGGCAGAGAACCTTGAATGAGCACATCAAGACTGTGTAAGCACTTCCACTTGTTTAAATAACTCTAGAAACTTTTACAAAGATTATAGATGTTCCTGGAGCAATGAAAAAAACCCACTCTTTTCTTGACTGGAATCAATTAATTGAAGTATGGCTGCAATATGAAAGTAATTAGAAGTATTCACAATGTAGAAAGATTGAATGAAATTGCCTCTGTTGTGATAATATAGAAATGAGAAAGAAATTCCAACAGAAAAATACTAAAGATGCATAATCATTGGACCAAGCGAGGAAAATAGTCAAGCACATGGCTACACCCACTCCATTTTAGAGGTGTTTACATTATTATCCTTAAGGGACTCAAGCTCATTTTAAGTGCTTTCCTCAACTGGGATCAATGTATATTATACTGTATTTATTATTTTGGGATTCAAGTCATATCATAAGATGGAAGTATCAAATTCCTCTGGCCTTCAGGATAGTTTCTGAATAAAAAGATCCCTCCCAAACCTTGAGAGCTAGGACCATGAAAAGTTTCAGTGGCACGTCCTTTAGATCTGAGAGAGGTTTACCAATAAACCATTCCCATTAACCTGAATCTGGAACCAGAAAAACACAAAAGATCATGGAAATAATTTAGGTCCCATTTGTTCATTTTTTTATGCTTTTCAAATAATATATTTAATAAATTTGAGATTCAGCTCATTCTTTTACTTCTTTGATTCTTTGGTTTCTAGCCAATACCTTGGCAAAACTCCATTCAGCTCAGGGAGAAGAACTATATCTTCAGAGCAGAAATGGTGAATTACTTATGACTGTACGAATTATATCTCAAAACTTTTTGGAGAAGATACACCATCAGCAGCAGATATTACTGCATAATTCTGGGCTACTGTCACTTAAGCTACATTTGACAGGGAAGAAAATATAGTCAGCATTTGCCTATAGTGACTTTTTTATTGCTCTGCAATAATATCTAATGCCTTCCAGATGTATCCAGGACAAGTTGTTCATTTCACTCAGTAATCAAAATGTGTTTTGACTAGTAAGTCCCTATTTAGGGTTTTTTTTTTTTCTTTTCTGTAATCATTTTTCTTAATGTGAGTATTTTCCAGATGTTGCACTAGTCTAGTCATCTGGGACCTCTTCCAGCTCCTGTGGAAAGTTTGCTGTCATAAGCTATCATTGGTGGCTGTTTAACAAGCTGCCTAATTAGTTAACCCCAGCATCATTCTGAAGTGATATATAAAGCATCTGAAGTATCAGCGGGAGCAGACACACACACTCTCCGTTAGGTAAGTGTCACACCTACCTTTACTCTGAGCGTATTGATCCAAGTGCTCTTCTTCAAAAGGAAAAGGATGAACTGGAACAGAAAAACCAGACATCTACCTTTTGAAAGGGGATTTACTTTTATCTTACATGTCCATTTGACCATATTTAAATACTAATATTTCAGTGAGACTGTAATTTTCACCTAATAGAATTCTGCAAAAAATTACTTCTGTTACTTGTTCATAATAATATTTCCTAGTCTTGCTACAAAACTTAACAGCTAATTGACTAATAGCCAAAAGAAAATTTATGGAATAATTCCAAATTAGCAATTTTGCCTTGAAATATTTAAAAATTAATTTTATGTTGTTATTAAACTAGTACTAAAGGCATGCACTGCAATTTATTTATTTAAGAATTATGAACTGAATAATTAAATTGCATGTACTGATGTGAGATTATATCTTTATAGGGATGATGTCGTATCTGAAAGTAATGATCATATGGAACATACTTTGCATATCCCTCGTGATCCTTTCACTGTCCTTGATTCAAGAAGTGTCTTCTGAAGGTACTGTAACATCCAAAGCTGAAGGGAGGGTGTCGAGGTTATCTAGGGCAAATACTAAGAATGCTTCAAATGCTTCTTCATAAAAATACAAAGTTCTAGAACTTTATAGTTATATTTACTCAGACAGACATTATGGTCAGTTTTATCATCACTGAATATTTCCATAAATATATTTTGGTACATCAAAATCCTCTTTTCTTCGAGGAACAATGTATGAAAATAATGCAAAATGTGTCTGTACCTACTTTTTCTGTAGACAATCCACAGACCCTGTTGCCCTCAGATTGATGTATTTAGCCCAAGTGATTTGCAGTATGATTCAAGGAAGAATCTAAAATTACAGTATCCATGGAATTTGATTAGAAATATTTAAATACAAGCATCTTAAAGAAAGGAATGTCTCTACGGTGCTAAGTGCATTGCCATTAAATGCACTGCTATTACCAACAAATAATTGCCCATTTTGGTAATTATTTGTCTAATACTAGAGATTTTTATTTACTCTCGAAGTTCCATAAGTGATTTCTAACTAAATAGCACCATTAAGAAGAAACAGAAGAACATGCAGCCTGGCAAGTCCTGTGCTGTCACAGTTCTCAAGTAGTTATCAAGTTGTTGATATCACAGTGTATGTAGAAAATAATTTGTTAGTACCTGATATTAGAAGACCTAACATTTGTACACCTGAGCAGCTCATTGGGGCACAGCCAATGTCAGCTCTGACTTGCAAGGCAGAGCAGTCTGACACTGCACCCTCTATACTCAATAGGAACCTTCCCGTTCCTTTCAGAGAAAATCAAGACTCTTGCCAACAGCAACTAGAATCATTCAGGCATTTTCCTTAGGACTAACTTCATTACTTACCAGTCATAAACTTAAAACAAATAAATGAATGAAAAAGACTTCTTATTTTGGACTGATTTTCTTCCCATAAGGGAAGGAAGGTGCAATATATTTGGCACATATCCATGAAGGAAGATATCCAGCTTCTCAACTCCCATATTAGGAGGCCGTTCATTCCAGTCTGTCGAATTTTCCGTTTGTTCCCTAGTCCTGCTTTGGTGGTAACAAACATTACACTTAATTGCTGAAAATCACAATATATGCAATTAATTGTTATCGCATGGTCCCTTCCTTCATATACACACACACGTGGAGTGTGTGCTTTAGAGATTGTCTTTGATGTTGTGCTGCATTACATGTTATTTCCTGTTGTTTTCTTGTTGTTCCTCAATGTTTCAGCTGATTATCTTGACTCTGTTTTAGCATGCTGATTGTTCAGCTTCTTTGTTTGTATTTAGGGGTGCTTCACTTGTGGTCCTGCATGTTTCCTTTCCAGAAGAAACTGTTAGTGTTTTGTGTCAGTAGAGATGTCACATAGGAAGGGAAGTGGATGCAGGGTGAATATCTGATCTGGCAGTAACAAACCGCTGCTAAGCTGGAACACTTGCAGGTTGAGAGCAGACATCCTGAGCAGACCTCCTGAGGTCTTGCTTACCACCTGAGATCTGCACCATTTATTATTATCTAGCACTTCCCAGCAGTCTAGCAGTAACACCATTGTGGGATGAGTTTTTATGTTAGTCTGCTACTAAGTAATTTCCTAATTAACAAATGGAAAGTATTTTATAGAAGATTACAGAACTAGATCCCAACTGTTCCTAACCTCAGAGTTGATACCAATTCCTCTCTGACATCAGGGAAAAAAAGATAAATGTAGAGGGCAGGCAGATTTTCAAAACTTACACAATAAACATATTTCCAGGGACCTGTGTTTACTATGACAGTGCTCACCAGTCTGCAAGATAAATTAATTTTATTTGATTATTAGGAAGAACATCACCAAAAGTCAGACAGAACTAATGGGTCTGTCAGGTACAGTTGTGCAGACTCACACCTATAACTTGACATAGGGTGAATTAAGATGGAGAGTAAGTCTGCCAAACAATATAGTGCCTGGCTGATACTTTGCCTAAATTAAATCTGCATGGGCTAGTCTGGAACTGCTGTGGGCATACTGCTGAACTGGTCCTCGGGGACTCATTAGACTTCAGGAGAAACAGGCTAAGTTGGCCTTGCAGAACAGCTCTCTAACCTGAGTGGCTGCTGTTCCTCAGGTTGGCTCAGAGCAAACCTCTGATCCACCTACCTTCAGGAGGGGCTGCACCAGGCCCACAGTTTCTGCACCACCAAGTGAAAAAATGGCATTCTGTAGGAAAAAAGATAAATCTTATTGCTTCACCATTCAGCATCTCCTTATGTACCCCTTTGGTTCAGCAATGTTTATACCAGTGTCGTGTGATTATAGATTTATCAAGCTGTACAGGGAGATGTGGGAAAGGGTATTCTAGAAAGCATGACTGCCAGTGTGATTTTAACTGTCAACACTACATGGAGTGCTGCCCTGACTTCAAGAAAGTCTGCACAGTGGGTAAGTTCCCAAACACGGCCAGTTCCTATCAGCAAGACCTCCCCTCCTGTTTGCTCCAGCTCCCTACCACACCAGCATCTCTCCTCTAAATGCCTAAATGTCTCTTTTAGCTCGCTGTGTCCTTGTTTTCCTCTCATATATGTACTGTTCTCCCCCTCAAAAATCCAGTGATAACCTCTCACAACCCTTTCAAATAAATTTGTGTGTCCACAGACTGTCACCGAGAAAAGGAATTTGCTTTTCAGATCTAGATGAGGGAGAGGGTAACAGTTTACCTGCTGCTTATTTTCTTTTCTTCAGTGCATTTGTACTGTATCTATTTGATTCTTTTACATAACATCGGTAAAAGGTTTCCAGGAGGAAATTCTGGGGCATTTCAACTCAAATATAAGGAGTGTGGAGGCTATAAGGTCTGATTTGAAGTCAGAGAGTGTCCTTCCATGGACAGAAATTGACTCTGGATCAGAACTGTGTCCAGAGTTTGATAGAAGGGATGGTTGGATAAGTATTATTTTATATGCTTTATTTATATGCGGAACTGTACAGTGTAAATAAATACAGGTATTTCGAACTCTTTTACTGAGTTTTCTCATGAATCACCAATGTAAAAAATATCGGTGGTTTCGCTAACTGTGGTTTGTTACACCATACTGTAGATCTAGTGAGATTACAGGTGTAAATTAAAACTGCTCAGCTCCAGCAACACAGGCTGAGTGCTGTTCAAACCGCAGATGCACGGCTCCTTAAAATGCTAATTATCTGCTCCGACGCGCTCTGCAAACACTTGCATGTCAGCCTTCCCCAGCCTGATTTTGATTTGTGAGGGGACACCGGTGTTTTCCAGAGCTGCAAGTACATACTAAGGCATTTTCATTATGTTGTTATATGTAAATTCTATTTATTTATTGCGGGCCAGATGCTAAAGTTATTCTGGCAGCTACATTACATTTAATAAAATGTTTAAGTCTAGAGGAAGCCTGCCTTGTTCTACCCTAAATCACTGAATTCATCAAGCACAGTAGGCACCATCCTTCAAGGATGCAGGCAGTCTAATGACTGTCACCCAACTAGTGTGTGCTTGATGTTGACTGAATGAAAGAAATGCTAGATATTGAATTAAACCTGCCATAAAGTAAAAAAATAAAACCAACTCTCACCCACGCATGTGGGATGAATCCACTAACATCAACAGACTCACTCCACATCTCAACTGGTCAAAAGATGTTCAAAATATAGATATATATATTCATATAGAGAGAGAGGATATATACAGGGTTACTATACAGTAAACTGAATTTTACTAGATAGGGATTTAATTGTAAAATAGGATTTTATGTCCCATGTGCCAGAAAGACAATGACTTCAATAGTGACTTATGTACAGAAGAGATACGGGACAAAAATAACAGATCATATGGTAAATTTGGGAAATACCAAGTGATATCTAATTGTTGGCTCAGTGCTGTGAGATGCTGAGCAGCCTCCAGGAATAGCCACTTCAGGTCTGATGTAACCACCTCAGTTTAACTAAGTACTTATTAAAAGTACTACTACATGTTAATAAATATTAGATTGTAATGTGATGTAAATGTCTCAGGTCAAATTTTATCCATGAAAAATACAGCAGGTGTGTTTTGCTGACGTCTGTAACTGCTGTGCACACACTTTCCAAAACAATTTGGTCATTATTTGATATGGAACGGAAGTATTGTAGTAACCAAAGATGTCAGAGGTTAACTAATAATGAAATACTAAAAGCATGTGGTTATTAATCTTTCCAAAACATGGTAGATACTCCTTTAGTACTAATATTTTAAGAACTGCATTAAATAGACTGGGATAACATTTCAAGAATAGCTACTCTGCATAACTTTGTTAACTCATTCACGCTGTTAAGTTGCAGTATTTGCTCAGACACATCGGGTATACTCGGCCATGACTTATTTAGGCAAATAATTTTTCAGAAATGCTTCAGTAGAAACAGCTCTTGATGCAGAGTTGGTACCCTGATGAACAGCTTTCTGAAAGCCCAAGCAATTTAAATACTGTTCTTTGGATAACTGCTATTTGATCAGGGAAATGGAAACCTTCTTTGATGTGTCTCTGAGCAACTTAATCTAGTCAAAAAGGACCCTGCTAACTGCAGGGGGGTTGGACTAGATGACCTTGAAAGATGCCTTCTAACCCAAACCAGTCTATTATGGGACCTTGCTAAAGTAAACACTGAGATCATGTGATATTCTACTATAAATTCTAAATGGTCTCAATATACGGCAATGGCAAAGTACAATTCTGGTTCTACAGCCTGGTCCAAACCGCACAATTACACAACTTCTGGATCAGAGCAGAATAACCACCTGATTTTATGAAGCTGTTCTTCACATCAGCTTAATCAATTGACTTTGCTCCAGAGAGGTCCAGCGTTAAACGTGAGCTAGCCAAAAGTACTAACTCGCTTGTTCTGCTTTGTGCAGCAGCCTCCTGCCAAGGACGTTGCTTTGAAGCCTTTGAAAGAGGAAGAGAGTGTGACTGCGATGCAGACTGTGAAAGATATGGCAAATGCTGCCCAGACTACGCGAAACACTGTAAAGAGGGTAAGAAATGTCTTTAACACTGTATTTTTCCTATATACGTTTAAACAGAGATGTTTTGTTTTATCAGAAAACATCAACTGTGCAGGCTCCTTAGGATGCAAGAGGTTAGTTACTGAACAACAACAACAAAAAACCCAAATCTAATTTCAAAAATAAATAAGCTATTTTCTCAGGCAAGAACACGTTATGGACACATACAGGCAGACAGGCTGGTAACCATCACCAAGATACAAATTCCAAGGGTGAAGTTTCATTTTGCATTAGCAAATTTTGGCACCAGCCACACTCTAATTTACTGTCAGAACTGTTGCACAGTGACAGTCGTATGTGTAGGGCCAGGTTCTGCAGGTGCACTTCCACTCATACTTGTTACATCACTAATAGATTTTCAGGACAGAATCTGGGGGGAATGAATGACACATTGCAGTAAAAAGTCTAGTTCATCTTACCAAAAAGTAGAAATGAAGGAAGTTCCAACTTCCCTTAAGCTCCCCACACATCCAAAAGTGGGATCCAACTCTGTGTGTTGGGATAGCACCACTGGAACCTCCAGATGATGTGCTTTGAGTTACTGGTCACTGGCAGCTCATAGAGAGAGATGTCCTGGATCTTCCCCATCTCCAGTCCAACATGGGAAGAGCAGCCCAACACAGAAGCCTATGTTTTGGGGCAAGAGGGAGGAGCTGCAGGATCTGCCTGGTTCCAAGAGGTTATGCATTAGCACTGCACCAAGAGGAATTCTGAGACAATATGCATTTAACTTTTACGGTGCAAATTCAGTTAAGGGAAGAATTATGCTGACTCACAGTCACTTTTGTTTATTCCATCCTCCACTGCAGACCCAGGTGGGGTTTTGTTAGTTGAGCACAGAGGCACAGGTCTGAAGGTGCAGTTTCACCTTCATGTACCTTTAATGACAGAAGCAATAGAATTCTTGTTTAGAAAACACTCATGGGTTTAATTTCATCATGTCTTTAAGTGGACACAGAATAATTTCTGTGAGCACACCTGGCAAAACGAGGCTTGGCACTGGGTTGCTGAGTTCCCAGACCAGACAACCCCCAAGGCAGCCAATTTCCAAAGTGTGCAGTGTAGCAAACAAGACAAGTTATGGAATAATGTTTGGTTCACTTCACCCACCACCCCCAGGCCCCAAACACTCGTATGGCAGCTTGTTTTTTCCACTCACTTGCACAGTAATTTATACTGAATTAGACTCTGGGGTTTTTTTGACCGGATGTCTAGAGGAGGATAAATGTCCTGGAAATGTCCTGAGGTGAATTTCCTGCCTCTGAGGTTGTTTAATGGCTCTCTCTCTCTCTGATGAGTTTAACACACATGAAAGCTCACAAAAGACAGGTAGTGGTCTCACTTTTTCCTCAGTTCAAATATAATGAAGAGTTAACTGACTGCTCCTATTCTTAGATGGTTTCTTCTTATCTGAAGGAAGTCTACAAGAAAACTGGGGAGGGACTTTTTATAAGGGCTTGTTGTGATAGGACAAGGGGTAATGGCTTCAAAATGGAAGAGGGGAGATTTACATTAGAAATGAGGAAGAAGTTCTTCACTCTGTGGATGGTCAGACACTGGAACAGGTTGCCCAGGGAAGCTGTAGATGCTCCACACTGGATGTGTTCACATTCGGGTTGGATGGGGTCTTGAGCAACCTGGTGTAGTGGGAGGTGTCCCTGCCCATAGCAGGGGAGTTGGAACTAGATGATCTTTAAGGTCTCTTCCAACCCAAACCATTCTATGTAGTCCAATGCCCAACCTCACTTGCTTTGAATACTAACTTGCTAGCAAAGTAAAATCTTTTGATACCTTTAGCTGGATCAAACCAATTCTGCAGGTTCCCTGAGCTCCATCAGGCTTTTCTCACAACTAACAAGATGCTTCTACAAGGCTATGCTGGTAGGAAGAGAGGGTCTCACTTGCAATTGTACAATTTGAAACAATGATGAATTAAAAAATATTTTCTGGCTCTTACTGGTTGCAAGTGAAATCCCATGTGACCTTCAGATTCGGAAAATTTGAACACAAACATCCAGTTTCTCCTAAAACTTGGCCTACTAGGAGCTAACTTAATACTTAGACCTTGCCTTGTTTCTTTTGTCCATGCCTGTTTTGTAGCTCCTGTTTCTTTCAAGGAAAATATTGCTTTTAAGATGTCTTTCCAAAATGATCACTTCTGTTGAATTATCACCTCTGAAGAACTACAATAGAACTAAACTTTCAGGGGATTACCAAAGTAAATGCTTGGCTAATATGATACCCCCTCAGGGATCCAGTCTAGTGAATTAGTCCCAGGTCATATGTCAAAAAATAAGCTGACCAAAATAAAAATTAAGGCAAATTTTCACAATGTAGAACTCCACTCAGAATGTATCTTTTCCCACCTCAAAATTGCCATTAGCAAAGAATGTCTCACCTCAAACTTCTGGGAAAAACATTTCTCCTGTCTGTGATGAAACACTTAGGGATCCAATGGGTATTTTTGCTCTTTTTTTCCTGCTGAATAATACTGTAAAGAATCCCATAGTTATGAAAAAACTTAGATTTACGTGGTAGATGGTCGTTGAAATTTTGCAATCACTTTCTTCTTATACAGTTGACATCAAACATAAAGAAAACCACTCCCATTAACAGACGATTTTATTTCTTTCAGCACACACAGTAAAGCCATCTCCGACTCCTCCAGCAAACAAATCATCATCTAAAAAGTCATCCAAAGATGAGGAAAAGAAACCAGATGAAGTAACACAGCCCCATGAAGTTATGGAAGGTAGGAAAGTGTATGGACGAAACAGGATGGGTGTTACCTGAAGGAACATTGGAGACCATTTTCCTGCTCTGGAAATAGAAAGCTGATGTGAGACATAACCAGACAGTTACCAAGCTTGGAACCACTTGGTTTATAAACTAATTACCTCACCTAAGCCTCAGGATACTGACTTTGAAGAGCAGAGATGTTGCAGTCTGGTGATGTCTCCTGTGTCTCTATTGGATTTGTACAGACATCTTCCAAAAACATGTTCCACACCATTGTCAGTTTTGGACAGAGTCCACAGCTGGAACAGGAATGGTGTTGTGTTTTGGGACAGTGATGAACTGGCAGGACCAAGACAGGAAAATCTCCTAGCAGGTTTCTCTAGCTTTAATCAAGCCAGGCCTCTCAAAGCTTCGGAAAACAGATCATATATATTTTTTTTTTCTGATGGGAAAATATGTTGCTTTCCTGTGTTCTTGATATTATGTTCCAGCATTTTAAGTGATAACTCAGGAGATCAGTTTGAACTTGAAATCTGAAGTAACAAGAACGAGACTAGATGTCAATTTTGGCCAATATTTTAACACTTTTTTTTTTTTTTTAAATCTGGAGTATTTGCTTTTTTTGCTGTGGCAATTTCCTATTAAAAAAAAAAAAGAATAAAAAAAAATAATATAGTAGGTTAAATGAAACAAACCTAAGGAAATTCAGGATCCCACTTGGCTTATGGTATTTCAGACACATTGGGTGGGAGGTAAACCTGTTCCATACCTCAATTTATTCATCAATTTATTCAAAAGCTGAAGAACTTGGCCCCAAACCACATGATGCTGCACTCGGGTTTTTTCAGGTTTTCAGGAAACAAAGGTCAAAAAACAACCAACCAAACCACAAAACCCTATGTGAAAACAGAGCTAAAGGGCAAAACTTCAGAGAGGTAACACTTAGTGAGAGATTAAAATGCATTTACTGTTGCTTTTTCCTTGACTATAGATCTATTAACAACTTGACTCAAGTCAGTGTAACCAGATAAAGAAGTAAAGAGGCTCAAAGCTGTAGATCACGAGGAAAGTCATGAAAGATATAAAGCCAGAGCAGGAGATGCAGTTAGGTGTCTGCATTTGGAACCCTTGTTTTTCTCCCATTTCCCTTCCTCTCTCCCTCAAGCCCAGGGCATTGGTGCAGGCTCTGTTATAATTAAGGTCAGAGGAACAAATCAAATAAATAGACTGAGAAGGGAAGTGTCTTATTAAGAGGACTATAATTTATAGCATTGTTCCCCTTCCATGACACAGCCACCAGATGGCCTCACTTACCAGTACTGAACCAAACTTACCAGTACTGAATCAAACTCTAGCCAAGCTGTGCTTGGTGTGGTGACAGGTTGGCCAAGATTATTTACAATTTAGCTAAGCTGCCGTAAAGTCCCCAGCACACAAAAGGAATTCAAATTTCACCCAGTCGAACTTATGTTTGCTCTTCTAATTTCTTTATCTTTTCACACTCAACTCCATGAACTGGTATTTATCAAGTTAAAGTAAGTCTCCACATATCCA
>JAAGNO010006727.1:69731-121229 GCA_033439905.1 Ceryle rudis | reverse complement strand
CTGAAAGGAGGTTCTAGAGAGGTGGATGTTGGTCTCTTCTCACAAGTCACAACTGACAGGAAATGGCATCAAGTTGTGCCAGGGGAGGTTTAGGTTGGACATGAGGAAAAACTTCTTGACCCAAAGAAGACTTCAAACCACAGCAATTCTGTGATTTTGTTTATGCTTCTGCATTTTGCTTCTACTTACGATGACCATTTGGCCAAAATACCTCCAAACCTGTGTCATTTAACTGTGATACCTTCTTTCTCTCATTCCCTTTGCTCTGTTGCTATAAAATATGTGTGTGTTCTGTGATAATGTTATCATAGATTATATATTGTAATAGCCCTGTAGGTGACAACATTTATCACCATATGAAAATACCACTGTAGTGTTTTGTGTTTAAAAGGTGAGAAACAGTGGGATTCAGGAGTTACATATATTTTGAGAAGCTTATTTCAGAAGAGTTTATGCAACTACAATTTTTAATGCGATAAAAAGGACTTCAGCCTATTTTTAATGAAGGGTGAGAGGAGCTGATTTCTCAGATTTGGCCAGCTTGGCATTTATCGGGGCCAGTATAAGTTGTGAGGCAGCACAAGTCATAATTCCTTCATATTTGTCTCATTTCAGAAAGTAAATGCACGATGAGCCATAGGTAGAATGCGCCACTGTGTTATTTTTAGGGACAGAAAAGCAGAATAATTGCAATGGAACTAACCTTGCCCACTTTAAAAACACCAAATGCAGGAACTGAGCAGAAAGTAGAATTTAAGTAGTAGGTATATAATTCATACATTTATGTTTGTGTTGCAGATGCATGTAATTTTATATACAACGAAGCAAAAATACTAAAGCCCGTTTTGCCTTTTTCCTTTTTGTGTGCACATACAAAACATTAAATTTAAAGAGCCGTACGCCATTAACTGCTAAGATTCACAATTGTTTCTTGAACACTGAAAGTAGCTCTTGCAATGATAATTGTAAAATGTAAAGTAATAGCAAACAGGTTCACATTTAGTATAATGATTAGATAACTATGGAAAAAACAGCTATTATGTGTTCCCGGACCACAGTGGAGGTAGAAAGCAAGAAAAGTATGTGGTGTGACTGCATATTATTAAAAATGTAACACTTTATATTTACTTTGCACTTAAAAATTTGAATGATCTGACTAACAGAAACAGACAATCTAGTACAAATGGTTTGGAATACATTAAAAATGTATACAAGACAAATCGCTATTTTATAATCGTTCAGAATGTAGTAAATTTGCACTGCAGGTTTGATTCATAACAAATTTGCATAACATTTATGCTGGGCTTTCATTGTGCTAATACAGTTCTTTCAGCCACTTCTTGTGTGCTACTGTTCGATCATGTACCTTTGGGGGTACTTGAAAAAAAGGGAGAGTGGGGGATGGGAGTTAGTGGGAAGAATATGATGGAGTTGTAAGATGAAGATTTGTAATCACAGAAATGAACAGCTAGGAAAAAATGGATTGAGAAGTGTATATAGCTCAAAATTGAGGAGAGGAGAAAGGCATGTATTCTGGGCTCCCATGAGAGAGGTTCTTCTCCCCCTCTACTCTGTCTGGGTGAGGCCACATCTGGAATATTGTGTCCAGTTCTGGGCTTCCCAGTTCAAGGACAGGGAACTGCTTGAAAGAGTCCAGCACAGAGCCACAAAGATGATGAAGAGAGTGGAACATCTCCCCGATGAGGAAAGGCTGAGGGAGCTGGGTCTCTTTAGCTTGGAAGAGACTGAGCGGTGACCTCATTAATGACCTCATTACTGTTTGTAAATATGTAAAGGGTGAGTGTCAGGAGGATGGAGCCAGGCTCTGCTCGGTGACAATGACAGGACAAGGGGCAATGGGTGCAAGTTGGAACGTAGGAGTTCCATGGAAACATAAGGAGAAACTCTTTCATGGTGAGGGTGACAGAGCCTGGAATAGGCTGCCCAGGGAGGTTGTGGAGTCTCCTTCTCTTGAGACATTCCAAAACCACCTGGACCTGTTCCTGGGTGACCTGATCTGGGTGATCCTGCTCTGGAAGAGGGGTTGGACTAGATGATCTTTCCAGGTCCCTTCCAAACCCCTAACATTCTGTGACATGAGGAGGAAGATGAGTATCAAGATGCATGTGAAGAGTGCATGGACCAAAGGGGCTTCCTTGAACAGCTATGTTAAATGAAGGTGCTTGTTTCTTTCTATGCCTTGATTTGTGTATGCTTTATATCCTTTCCTAAATATTCTAGGGCCAGATGAATGTTGACATGGTATATTTTGCTTTTTAATATTGTAGCTTTTAATTCTTTTAATTCCTTTCTATTCAAAAGACCAATTTAGGGAAAAAAAAAAAAAAAAGGTGTGAATTTGTTTTGAGGAGGAGATAGGAAATACAGAGACATGAGCAGAGAACAGGCCTTAAAGAGCAGGTGGACAGGATCCATCTGAGCAAGGTCTGGTTTGACATTGTTATCATACCACCATCTTACTGCTGATGGGCAAAGACAGTAGTTCATTGAATAGGAATGCGTCTAAATCCCAGCTGTGAAATCTGTCTGTGGAGAAACATATTTACCAGTGTGCTTATATCTGCTTCCTAATAACTTCTAGAATTCCACTCATCACCCACCCCACTCCCCAGTCTTCGTCTCTTTTCTGTATTCATCTTCTCTTGCTGCAGAGTCCACACAAGTCAGACGAAGAACAAATGCAACAGTAGATCATAAACACAGATTTCATGTTGGTTTATTGTCAACATCATTACTTAAAATTGGGTTTATATCTTCAGATAGCTCTTATAAATATTTATTACTTGCAATATTTTCATCTTCAGCTTTAATAACCTAATGCAGAATTTTGAGGTTTAGGAGTAATCTAACTGACCTGTATTTTACGACAGCTAAATGACTGTAATAATCAGTTTACTCTCCGTTTTGACATTACTAACCATTGAAGAACTCTTCCAAAGTGAAAGGTGCTGGAGGTTTGGTGGTCCGTGATGTACGTGATGCTGAACAGTTGAGAACAAGATGGGTGAAATTGATGCTGTGTGTGATAAGACTTGTCAGACAGCTAACCTCGAACAAATGGCTCAACAAAGTGTTTGTGCAACTTAGTAATAGCAATAAGGCATTTTCATGACACTTTTATCATATTCTTTATTCTGAGTTTTTGCATCTGTCATTTAAAAATAGATTTTTGTGCTGTTCCTACCGAATATTCCCACTTTGAACATTCAGCCCTGATTTGGGTTGTGGTTTTTTGAGGTTGCAGGCTTTGTCTTTTTTTTTTTTTCACTCAGAGGAAAAAAATAGAGTGAAGAATGGAAGATACATAATTTAGTGATTTTTCAATAAATACAGGAAACTATGCAATGAATGCATAATTTTTATGAATTGGAACCTTAAATCATAAATAAAATGTTAATTTGTAGACATGTGTAGTTGTGAAGCAGATGGAAAAATAGAAATGTGCCGGAAAAGTAGGTATTTGCAGAAGCTAATGAAGTTAATTGGTCTCATTTGGCTACACTATTTTCCCAAACTCCCTAAAGACTGGGCTTTTTAATTCTTTAATTAAAAATGAGTAAGGTATGCTAATATTATAACCTTTATTTTTTTTTCCAGCTTTCTATAGACATACATCTTATTAATAGAACCACCCTTAGCAGTCCAATATTAGCAAGCACATTAGTAACCTGGAAGTTCTAAGAAGGGTGCCAGTATTTTGAAACAATAATTAAGAAATTAATAAACCATGAGTTAATATATGCTTTAAAACCCTAATCATTGTTTCCTTTTCCTGTTTCTACATGATTACAAAGAAAGGATCTGTTTTTCTCCCATTTCGGGAATGTAAATTAAAGTACGCAGGACAGTTTAGGCTGTGGCAGATTTTAATTTTAAATAGAAATATTTAAACCGATTTTGATTAGCTGGGTTACAGCTAAATCTGCAGTGAAATACTGGAGACGTAATATCAGTGAATTGATACACAGCTGCACGAGCTCCTGTAAACCGCCTGTTTAATGGAAGGAAAATATTGGGAGCTATATATTCTGCTCCTTACTACTGGGCCTATGAAAAAAGCAGCCAGTATGAAACAATCCCCATGCTCTGGAACGGTGCTGGGGACTGGTGATGGTCATTCGGTGTGCTGTAGCATTTTGCAAAGGGATACCCTCCACTCTTGTCCAGTTATCACCGATGCATCACCTTGCTCTCGATTCCCTATGAAGTTTTCTATGTTTGGATGATGGAGTTTGAGCAACTACTTACGGTTTCAAAAGATTTGGATAATGTTACACCGTAGGGTTGGAAATCTCTTTGAATACTGCGTTGCAAAGGGCCCCTGCTGTAGAAGCGAGGAACAATAAACCATCTTTTTTAAGTTAAAGAGACCTTGGAACAGGCCGCTCCAATAAATCCTGGGTTTCAGAAGTGAGGTACGTGCTGCAGTGCTGCAGTTGTTTATTCATCTGGAGTGTATTAGGCTCTTGATTAATAAGAAGACATCTGCAATTTTACATAAGAAACAGAGCGGGCAGTTTGGCAGTTGTAAATGGAAATTGAGGTAGAAGAGCCAAACCTATACAAAGTCGTTGTCTATTCCTTGTTGCCGCTGATGTTGATCGGAATTATTATTATTATAGTGGTTAAAAATATACATATCGATACAACTTTTCAGTCCAAAAGGCTCAGCAGCCATTTTTTACATTAAAACCTGGTAGCTTTTCAGACAGCTCTCTAACATGAAAAGCCATCTTTGTTGTGCCTGATCTGATCACACAGGTCTCACACTGTTGTCTGACAAAAGTAATGCATTGCAAGTTGATGAGTTTACACTGATGTAAGACTGATGTCAGGTAACATCAAGAACTAGTTCACATCTCTCCAAAATGCGAGAGCATAATCTTCAGAAGCAGAATGCCTGTCAGGGACACATCTTTCGTAGGAATAATCTCACATCTTAAATTTAAGAAGATTTAGAACATCCAACAAGTAAATTGGGCAAAAACTGTGTAAAATCCTAAAAAAGAAAACTGCTGCATAACACATCAATTGAACGTGACTACTGAGAGACTCACTGAAAGCCAGGAAGGTTTTTTTTGGGAGGGCTGGCTTTTTTAAGTGAAGGACTGAACTATGCAAGTACATAATTTGGTGGAGAAAATAAAACTGTTGCCAGCAGAGTTCCAGACAAATTTGTTACCAGTTAGAAATTGATTGGGAAGGCCAGAAAACAAAGCATTAAGGGATTAATTTCAGGAAGTCAACACATATTGTTAATAATCCATAAAAGGGCAAAATCTGAACAATTGAACATTACACTCCAAAAAAAATTGTTGATAATACGACTCAAATAGCAGATCAGGACTTCTTTCAGTAGAGAAGGGCAAGTTAATTCTTGCCGGAATGATTGGGAGTACAGGAAATTTTCAATACTTAGTGTTGAAAACTTGACCAAAGCAATTAGATCCTTTTGGCACTGCGAGTTTAGTCAAAGTGTAGGGTGATGGTGAAAAGATGAGAGGAACTATGGAGACAGATCTGAAAGTTTCCCAGGATCAGCTATAAAGTAGGACTTCACTAAGTTCATGAAGTGGAGATTACACAGGAATTGTTCTGATCATTCGCAAGCCATCTATCTCCCTTTCATGACTCCATAAATCCTTGTGGCAACTCTTAATAAGGAAATGTAGGATTAGCAAAACAATGCATGTTGGTTAGCCTTCAAGGCAGTTACATCTGGAAGTGGGGAGCCATGCCATATGATC
This sequence comes from Ceryle rudis, assembly GCA_033439905.1. Classification (NCBI taxonomy): domain Eukaryota; kingdom Metazoa; phylum Chordata; class Aves; order Coraciiformes; family Cerylidae; genus Ceryle; species Ceryle rudis. The sequence continues at coordinate 115,461 of JAAGNO010006727.1, read as the reverse complement.
AAGCAGCTCTTTACAGACCATCTGTAAGTACTTCTTGGGCCAGGGACAGGGCCATTAAGTGCGGTTAAAGAAGTTGCTCTAACTACACCTGAACACACTGAGACTTGACGTCTGCCTCTGTAGTGAACCACTGCAGAACTCATTTTAGCAGAACTGTGGGAGAGGTACAGTTTAGCCATTAGCATCATCAAAAAAATGTTGCTTTAACATCTTTATTTCCTTTATCATACTGCTGGGTCAGCTGAGAGACCACCTCCTTCAATGCAGCAGTTGTACCCTGTGAGATGCCTCCAGCCAGCCGGCCAGCCAGCTAACGGGGACGGAGCTGGGAGCAGTGAGGTCCCTGGGAGGAGTTCTCACTTTTGCAATGCATCTGCAAGCTCTGGCTCGGTTAAATCTTGCAGGCTTTTCTGGAAGAATGCCTTGAGAAATATGGGTTTGTTTATTTTTTTTTTATCCGGAATTAGTTAAAGATGTAATTTACATCTCAGGTCTTTGAGGAAATTTGTTGAAGAAGGGACAGCTTTCTTTTTGGATGTGCCTTTATTTGGGTTGATGTATATATAAAATATACACCTTATTTTTCTTTCTTTTTGGATGTGCCTTTATTTGCTTTTATGTATATATAAAATATACATACACTTTATTTTTCATGTTTATGTTAGCTTTCCAGATGCTCACTTCAGAATGCATTTGAGTATACAAACTCAAGTTTGTGGTTAGGTACTCATACTTGGCTGAAAAAAAAAAGAAAAAGTTTCATAGTTAATTAGTATAAATTAAAATCACAGTGTGCTTTTGCTGAAAATACTTATCTGTGAGAAGTTAAAAAAATCCTACGGTATGAAGACTTTGTTAACGTAACTTATTGAAGAGCAGGAACTATCATGGTAGCATATAAATAGGGCGGATGGAGGTAGCCCCTCGAGGTTATGGAACTTGAGTTAATAAACCTTGAAAAGTTACCATAATTTTCATTTTGTATTTTCCTCATGAACCCAAGTAATATAGCTCATTCATTTTGAATATTACCACTGGACTCCCAGGCAATAAGTTTGATTTTCTTAAACCTTACATCTAACCAGATCCAGACCAAAGCTAAAATAGTGGTCCTGTTAAAGTTAATAGCAAAATTCCATTGGCTTCAGCAGGGCCAGGATTTTATTCTGAGACTGCAGAGTTTAGTATTTTACAGTATTTTGGTAACATAAGTCAAATGAAACAACCTAGTGTTCAAAGGTTGGCCAGTTCTTTCTCTGCTAGTCGTCTTCTGTATCTGTTGGATGTGTCTGGTAATATTTCATTGACATAAATGACTTGCTAGCAGTTTCCTCAGTGTGTTCAGTGTATCACCAGCACATCACGCCTGCCACACACAGAATATTAGCTTTTTTGCAATTAAATATATGAGGAAAGGGAGGATCACAGTTCATCTTATGGAAATAATTGCTTAGGGTTAAATTATTAAAAGAATATGAGTACGAGCTCGTGATAAAGCTAAGTTGGGTCATAGACACTTTCTACCTGGCGTAAGATAATCTGAGGTGATACAAACTGCCTCTTCAGTGGAACGCAGGTTGTAGCTTGTGAAGAAAGTCAGCAAATGCAAATATTTCAGAGGCAGTAATTTTGTATCAGATAGCACCACAGATCTGGATTTTTACTGTGGAAATAAAGTGGTCCAATGTGGGGCTGGTAAGGCCGGGCTAAAGTAGCAGACATTAAAGCCAAGGAACAAAAGCCAAGTATTTATGTAGAAAATGCAGGGAGAATACAGCCTTTCTTCAGCCATCCCGCTCGCTAAGTAGCAGACACAGTATTGTACCACTGCATTCTAAAATCCCAGCTCACAACTGAATAAAACCGAGAAAACAGATCCTGCCGTAATAAAAACACATGTAAAATTCCTGGAAACGTTTCCTGTTACAGGCTGCCTGGTTAGTATAGGCTGCTGCACAGCGGCACAAAGTCAGCAATTGTCTGCTCTGATGTTGTTCATACTCCTTTTTGCCAGGAAGATGAAGATCAGACCGGAAGGTTATCGGTCTCCTTTGCAGCCATGTTAGGTTCAGAAGGAATAAAAATCTAATTGTCTTGATTGCATTTTAGATTGTTTTGATTGGGTTTACGCCCATGAGATAAAAAGTCACAAACCAGGCTTTTTTTCTGCCACAGAAAAAGCCAGAGAAGAGGTTTTTCTTTGGAGCTGATACAGAGTGGTCCAAAAAATGTCCTGCAAGCCAGATCCAGTCCACAGCATGATTCTGCCTGGATTACCAATTTTTTGAAGTGGCCCTCTGTTGGGACTGTGTCTCTGTAGGAACAGCTGGTACTGGCTCCTCCTGATGGTCAGGATGCTCCTAATGCACCCTTCACTCCCCAGCTTTTCGCTCCTCAAGCTGCCACTGTGTGCATGTTGGGGGTGAGGGCTCCTGTCCCATGACTGTGGAGCCTGGCCCAAGGAGGTGACCCAAAACTGGTATCTGGCCTAGAGCAATTAAATGGCTGGTCCAAATGAGTAATACCTTATTCCATTGTATCTCCTTTTTAACTTTGTCTTTATGTGGGATGTGAGATATCAGAGTTAGAAGTTGAAGTTGCGTTGACTGGCTGGAGACATTACAATATATGGTGTTTTCATGTGGTCTGCTGTGAACTGTGCTCGCTTACAGGAGGTCTGCGGTGTATTTACAGGCGTGTAACCTATGTCTCCAGTAGTCATGTTTTAGAGAAGTGAAACTGGTTGTAGCACAACACCTACAAGACTGAGGGAAAGGGGGGAAAACATTTAGCCAATATGCCTTGAGGCTGCCTTCTTAATGGGCATGAAATAAAGAAGCAGGAAGTGTTCTGGGATGTGGGGAGGCACATTTTCAGGTTAATACAGGATACAGGTTGGGACTATTATTGACCAGCATCGTAATGTTCCTTCCCCAGCAAGAAGGGCCTTAGTTCTACATCCTTGTGATGAATTTCCAGCTTATTTGAGCCATTTGCTTATTTATCTTGGACAAACACCATACTGCATTCATCTGGGCTAGACTACTGTAAGTGCTCCTAATTGTTTCCCTTGAAATTGATCCGGAGCCTCTTTGGGGTGGAAAACTGATATATTAAAATAGTAGAGCCCCATCCACGTAGCTGTTCAAATTTTAATCCCCCAGTTCTTGGGCAGCAGCCTCGCACTCCATGGCCCCGTCTGGCAGTTGCTCGCCGTTGGACACAGTCAGCTTTCCCTCCCCGGGCTGAGTCAAGCACAGGCCGAAGGCAAGTCTTTCTTGTCCTCCGTTGTGGAACTCCCTGCCAGAGCCCCTTGCTGGCTGCCTTTAAGGCAAGCTGCAAGCCCTGTTTATTTCAGTTGGCCTATCCATGACTGTTTTATGGGCTCCCTACCTTTGTTTTTGCATCTGCTACCCTTTTGTTTTTTCGCTTTCCTCTAACTAGTCGGGAATTGAATCTTTCGGGGCTGGCAGGTCCCTTTTGAATTCAGTGTGTATAGCACATTGTAACATGCTATTAGATTTTGCTTTTTACTTTTACTGTTTTGCATTTGGCTCTTTTTGCTCCTTGGCTTGCAATTGGTGCTTTAGAAAAGATCAAATAAATACAGAGTTGTCTCACATCTTATTTTGTGTAAGAGAGTTAAACCCGGTACCCAAATATAGAAGAGTTTGTTTACGGGGAAGCAGAGTACTGTGAGAATTGGGAAGAAAGGTCCAATTAGAAAGCAAGCTAATTCCATGCCATTTGCAATGCCATGTTTTCTTTAAGAGAAAACTTCCACTGTAATTAGCAAGCAAGTGCAGCCTACGGGCAGTGCATTACCTAACACAGAGCCCGCTGCTCAGCCTGAGAAATAGATCGTACTTTTAAACGCTCCTCTGGAGACTGACGATACTGGGAAGTCCAGCATCAGCAATACAGGAGTCTAAACACAAGCAGAGTCAGGAAATCTTGTACAATAGATAATAAATAGTGATATGGTACGTTGGCCACTTTAGGAGGAAGCGTGTAAATGTAATCGTGGAATACAATGGTCTGTGCTTCAAATACTAGAAATAAAGTGTCTGTTTTCCATCCCGCATCAGCTGATTTAACTGCTACGTACATACCCGAACCCGTGTGGATGGTGTTATTTGTGTTAATGCTGGCTGTCAAGGGATCAACAAAAGTTCAGGTCTTTGTTCTAGAAACTGCATAGGAATCAGCAAAAAGACGTGCTTTACCTCACGTTGAGGTAACGCCGAGAGCATGAACCAGGGGAATGAAACAAACAACTAGGAGGAAGAGGAAGTCGCAACCCACGTGCTGTAGAAAAAAAGCAAGGGTCTTAGTTCAAGTATTGTCATCTGAAAATGGTTTATGGGCACTAGAACAAAGGAGTGAACCCAGGGGTAAGGTCGTGCCACTTTGCTGAGAGTTGGGAATCCAGGAAGTTACATCTGATCCGTCTAAGGAAGTTCCAGTTGTAAAATATTCTCAAACCCCAAGATGTTTAGGGCAGCTTGGTCCTGCAAAACAGTAAAATTATTAATCACTTGACTAATCCACATTAATCAGTGCAGCCTAGTAGCAAAATTATTAATCAGCCTGATGAACTGAGCAATCTTGCAAAGAAATGAGCCTACTTGGAATTTTAAAAGTGATAAAAAATAGAGTGTAAAACAAAATAACTGGAAAAGGTGCAAAATCTCCTTGAAACCAGTATTATCTCTCATCTCAGTGTTTCTGTTTCATCCATCTCCAACAAGAACAAAAACTCGAATGCAGGTTGATATTCAGAAAGCAAAGTATTTGTTCTCTGTATGTGAGAAAAATGGATCTCTTCTTCCCACACACAAACACCGTGAGGAAAATAAAGTTAAGGGTAGATGTGAGAGGGGAAAGGAGAACAAGTATTTGTTTTTTAATTGTGTGGAGGATTGTTATTAGACTTTTAAAACCTGTAAATGACTACAGAACCAGCAGACAAACATCCCATCCAGAACTATGAGAGGAGACCTCAGGTGATTCAAGGGAATAACCTGGTGTGTACAGCACAACCGCCCCACTGAGAGAAGCAAAACTATGGCAGAAGGGTAGTAAATAAATTCAACCAATATATTTCAGTACTGGAAGTAATAAATAATAATTGTTGGTGGGAGCTGAGTGCTTCCTTGACAAGAACAAGATGACAGTAACTAACTTGTGCCAGATGAAGAACAAACCCTCTTTTTTGTAGTTACATGGATGGCTAATTGCAAACGTGTGAACATCAACAGTTACAGAATACATAGAAGGGTCTTTCTGTTAGCTGTTAGTATTTCCACTTCCTCAAAACATACACTATCTTTACGTTCCCTTCAAGGAGTGGCACAATGCTCTGCAGTCTTCAGACACTTGTGCCTTTCGTGGCTCTCCAGGCTGCAGATGTTCAGAACCCGAGGAAAAGGTGGCAATGGCTCTGGCGAGGAAGGGCCACCGCTTTCTAGAGCAGGTTGCTAACAGAGGCTTTCGAGGCCTTATAGAGAACTGTTTGTCTTTTGGTTTTAGATGGCTTTAATTCCTCCAAATTGTTTCTTGAATAATAGGAAAAAGGCAATTTGAATTTCAGTGACAGATTGGACATAACAGGTTGCAACTATTAGGTCTAATTTTACCATACTGAGAAATAAAATTGCCTAAACATAAACATCGATCACTGATGCAGTAAATTAATTTGTACAGAAAAAATAGTTTAACTGCAGTGCACATTAAACATAGAATATTTTCAAAATTACAGATCTCTGAATTAATTTGTACACTTGTTTACTTGTTAAAAGCAAAGTATAACTTTTTTTTTTTCTTTTCCTCCCCTTTGTGACTTCAGATTGTGAAAAGGGAGGAGAGTCATTGATTGTCCAAAAAACCAGATAGAGTTCTGCAGCTGTGGATGTAACTTCGGGTTTTTGGTTTGTTTGTTTGTTTCTGAACAGGTTAATAGAATTACTAAAGACCTCTCTGAAATACTGTTTCATTCTAGCAAGCAAATTCAGCATTTTAATAGGCTTGAATTATGTTTTGTTAAGAATTGGCGGTGGGAAGTAATTAAAAATTTTTACGATTTTGTTCAGCAATGAGTTTACATTCAAGTGTGTCCTCAGGCTTATTTAAACTGTTGAAATCTTCCAAACTGTTTCATAAAAAATATCATATGTATCTTCTTCCTACTACCATCTCTTTTCAAAAAACCTGCACGTACTTCTATCCCACATTTTAATATGGTATCTAGAGACTAAACATAGATGCTGGCCAACTTTTCTTCATTCTGGCAATTGCTATTTATAATATGGTTATTGTTTGAGAAAATGAGAAAGAACATGCCTTTCTTATTTTAAGCCACAGCTAAAATGTTACTGATCATATGCAGTCACAAGTGCATATATAAGCTATATAAAGGTTGCCTAAGTCACAGTGGAGCAGGATCTGCCAATGTGGTTTATTTTGATGGTATCTGGTGTCTACTGTTTTCAAGGACAGTAGTTCGATTCAAACACGATTCTGATAAGTGGCAGGTTTTCATGTCTTTAATACCCTGACAAGGGCATCACTCTCAAGAGAGGGAGGTGAAACCATTTGGATGAGAATTTCTTCCCCTCTTCTTTGTGCTGACACACCAAGATAATGGACAATTAATAGCAAACCTTCTCTGCAGGGAAAGTCTAGGGTTATCACTAATATAAAAGTGCTCATGAAGTGTTTGGACACAAAAGGGAGAGAAAAAAAAAGCAACTTAAAAAAAAGTAGAAAGCAAGACCAACATGAGGTTTAATGTTCAATTTTCATGGTTTTTTTTTCACCTGGAATTATGGTGAATGATTTTTCAGTAGCAGCAGCTGAAACTTTTCAGACCTAGTTCACTGCTTGTGGCATCAGGCGAAGGACAGGAGGGATCTTGCCATTTGGTTTTTTTTATTCCTGTGGTGAGAAAGCTGGCTTGTCTATTTCCTGGAGACACCAGTTAGTTAGCGGGGCTGATTGGTCTTCATCACCAATTGTGTCATGCTGTAAGGTGTGCTCCATACCCTTATGGAGGACAGGTCTAAATAAACTGCTTCTTCAGCTTATATTCTGATCCAAGAACAGGCTTGCAGGATGCTCCTTAGGCTCACCTTCAATCTCATCGCTTCCATTTAGATCCCGTGTGGGATTTCTGGCCTTTTCTGGCCTTCAGGGTGTGCACCTCCCCTTGGGCTGGGGGAAAGCTGTGTTACAGATTGTGAGTCTATGCAGCTTTCTCTGTTTTTACTTTACTGGGTGATCCCAGCAACTCTCAGATGCTCCCAGAGCATTTCACCGCCCCTCAGGTCACCTGGAGGAGGAGTTGCTGGAGGTCAGCAGAGCACTGCTCACACTCTGGACTCAACAGCCTGACTGCCTTGGGGATTATTCCAGTGGCTGTACCAGACCCAGCAGCCGATGGTGTGATTGGGTGCCTCTGGTGTCCAAGTTAACAGAGAAAAGCCGCACAGTGTTTCCTGAAGTTAAACAAACCTAAGATTAGTCTAAACTGAGAGTGGAACAGGTTAACTGATCTTTCTCTGCTCTAAGCTTTCATTTGTCCCTAGCAGCACTGAGCTGTCAATACAGTGTACAGCTACTGATAAGGATGGGTTCTCCTCAGCCTGAAGAGATCTGTCTGATAAGATAAGGTGGCCTTAAAAAAGAGAGAGGGAGAGAGAGAAAGTACGTTAACTGCTTTGACTGCAAAATACCCCCTGGTAGCCAGAGATAAGACACCTTGAGGTGCTCAGAAGACCTTAGACAGGATGTAAATGAAGCCAATAAGAAAAAAAATTTAAAAAAATTCAAATCCAGCCGCTATTCTGCTCTACTCTTATTTCCCGTTTTGACAGCAGAAGGCTTAATTTACTGTATTTCACACCGGGCTTCCATTCTACACTGAGGAAGCTACAAAGGGTTGTTTCAGATACAGGCTTTAACAAAGCAGAGATCTCTTTATTTGTGGAGAGGTCTCTGTTTCAGCCAGTTAATCATGAGTTTCATCAGGCTTTGGTGAATGGAAATTACACAGAAGAGGAGGAAAATGCTGCCTTTTGCAAAGAATTTCCCCTTCTTTTTTTTTTTATAGTTAAATCACCCAAATAAGCCTTTATTAACATGAAAGGACTGAATGAAGCATATAACTTTTAAATTTGTAATTCGTTGCACATAGGGGGACTGATGTTCTGCAGGATGGGAAGATGGTAGGTGTGACACTTTAGGTGTGACAGCTTCACAGGAGGATTTGATCGTGCTCCAGTGAAATTGGGAAATTCATTAGGTTCCTCTTACAGGCTAGACCACCCATAATTTAGTGAAAGCCACACACATCTACCAACCTGTGCCTATCCCATGGCACAGACATTTGTTTGTGTTCCTGTTCAAGTCACATGGGGAGAATGAAAGTTACAGAGAAAGGGCTGTATTGTCCTGCACAGCATTGTGACTACAGGAAAGAGGTGCCTGTGCCTCACTGTCCCCAGCGTGACTCTGCTGCGCTGGTGTGGGTGTCAGCATTTGTCTGCCCATCTGAGCCCTGACTTAGTTTAACAAACAAGGTTACTTTTGCTCAGGAACACACGCCACTTTTAACAGCTGTGCAGCACATCTGCACTAACAGCCAGATCTGAAATTAAAAAAAGGGAGCCTAAGATGCAATTAGATGGACTGTAAGAAGCTAAATAGAATTGGTCATCCAAACCCTACCTCTCTGGGTTCACCCTTATTTGGTAGGCACCTCTTTTCTTCATGAAAGGTTTCTCAGGTATCCGTGGTCTGGCAGTCTATGCAAACCACCCTAGTGCAGGCATCTGGGTACTTAACTGCATGGAGAGCATCAGGCTAAGCCCAGGACACAGTGGGCACTTCAGAAGAATGTCCTGTGCTCTGCCTTCTCTATACAGGAGTCAGGTTAGAAGAGTATTAAATGGCATGAGGCCTTGATTCTGGTCCTCAGCATCCTGAAGGGATTCAAAGGCACGTTTCCTGCCTGTGAGCAGAGGGTCTTTGGTTATAGAGAGGTCGCTTCCCGTGGAACCTGGGATTGCTGAAGCAAGGAGCATCCTATTCATGAGGCTGGTAGGAGCACATTTGAGAATAAACTGTTAACCTGCTGAGAAAGATACTTATTTATTCCAGGGGTTCTTGCAGTCTGGAACTTGTGCTTAGGTTTATTTTTGGTTTTATCCAGTGCCTCCTTAATGTATGGAAAGCCCAGTACTCCCCTCTCCTAGCTGAGTACCCAAGCTGTGAGGTTACAGACCTTTTCCTGGTCGCCCCCCAGGGCCCCATGAATCCTACTTTTTTTGCTGCTTTGGCTCCTGGAGACACCCAAGTCCCTTTGCAGATCGAGGTCTGGGAGTTTTCACCTGTGTAAATAAGACTGCAATCACATTTCCATCATTCTAAGAAATAAGCAGTTCTGTGTTTATTTACTGTTTTTAATTCTAGCACACTGTAAAACACCGATTTGCTTTTGAAAGCGTTAACTGCCTGCATTGCATTCACTTCATCTTTGTTTCCTTTTACGTTCCATTTCCTAGAAAAGATTTGGAGATATCTTTACTTGGGTTTCTTTCAGATGCAATTATTTACTCCCTTTGTTCTCCCCACCCCATATTCCTTTCTTCTGGTTCTCCACACATTGCCTTCCTCCTTTTTCTTTTTATCCTAGTTTAGCCCTCTCCAAAGTGTGTCTTTCTGTTCTGGTTTAGAGGCAATGAAGCAATGAATTGGGGTGGTTGAAATGCAGTCCCAGGTGGGAGGGACAGGCATACATGGTAAAAAAGGGGAAGGTGCCTGAGTGTGAGGTGCACCCCAAGCAATCCCTGCACACCTTCATGATTAAACTCTAGAAAACTGAAAGAAGGGCAGTACTCAAACAAGGACCCAAGGTCCTTGACATCTCAGGGATTTCTACCTGCAAATCTTGCCCAAGGGCTCCATCTTTTGTCTGTGCCTCCAGCTTGGGGTGTTTTGACAGCCTGCCCTTCTCCCCACAGGGTCTTGGGGCTGTGTGGCAATGAAGACTTGGGGGGCAGCTGTGTAGCAGGGTCTCCTTCAGCTTTCAGGGTCCGAGCCTCTGGACCGTTTGAGAAGGCAAGAAAGAATGACACTTCTCTGACTTCAGACACACTCCTTATAGCATGACCTGGGAAAGAAAGCATCAGTCAACTCATTTTAATACCTGTATGCCACTGGAAAGTTACTTCGATGACTGGCTCTGTCCTATCGGGTCTGTTGTTTGAGGCTTCTGTGCACTTCAGCAGCTTTCAAAGGAGCTGCAGTGTGGGGGAAGATTGGAGAGTGAGGTTTTTCTGGTCCTATTCATGTGTTGCCTGGGTAGAGCATGACCCAGCGAAAGCAGACTGCCGAGTAAAGTACTGGAGTCCAGTGAAGAACCTGAACTGTTATCCCCTAGTCATTTGCTGTTCTTAATAAGCAGTACAAATACTGTTATCAGCACAACAAATTACAATGATTACTTTCTAGCAAAGACCTGATTGACTGAATCACTACTTTTAGTACATGAGGTTGTTAATACACAGATTCTTAGGAGGTCATTATTATGTGCAAGTTTGCTGGAGTATTTGAATGGGGGTTTTGCTCTCCCATTATCTTGATTCCAAATGTAATTATTCTCAGGGTGATTTTTTCTGACCCTAGCTTCAGATGGAACAAGCCTGGTGGTCTCTGACTCATGCTATACAAACAAAAACAGCTCCTAAAAGAAACAGCAACTTAACAGCAGAAGAAATATAGTGGAAATGTGTTTGTCACGTTTAAGCAGTGGACAAATGAGCTAATTTGAATCGCTTACTGCTTGTATAGTCACAACTAAACAACCCCTGTAAATTAATTGTGTGACATGCGATTCCCAATTATGTAAAATGGTATAATAAGCTTTGAGGATGGTGACTGTCATTAGTTATATGTACTGGGGAACTGTGGAAAATTACTTATTCTTTCTCTTTGCCTAGAGAGGCACAAAATACCAGCTTCCTCAAACAAGAGGTGGGTAGCTCTGTTTTCTTCTAGTTGCAAATTGGGGGTTGTGTATGATTTGAAAGGTGGAGCAGAATGTGAACTGCTTACATTTTCTTTAATTTGGCTGTAGAAGATGGAATTCATTGGGCTCCGTCTGTTCAAATGAACTTTAAGCAACAATCAAGGAAAACATTTATGCTCCTCTCTACATATGTAATAGTAATACGTCTTCTGAAGAAGACATAATGGAACTGGAGGCTTAGGTTACCTTAGGAGAGCAATACAGGAATGTTAACTACTTATGTAGGCATTAAAAGCAGTCTATAAAAGCAGGCAGGTTTTTCCTGCAAGGTATTAAAGTGACTTATTTGTTGTTTCTAGGAGCTGCCTTTCTTCTGGTTCTGAGATGTAAAATGGGGAAACCTCCCTACCATCTGTCTCAGTTCCGATGGTCAGGAACCCCTGTGTGTTTCTCCCCCAGTAATCTAACCGTTAATGCATTTAATTGGCACTCCCAAAGCAGTTTTGAAATATTGATAGATTTTAAAAAACATCTGTAAATTATAAATAATTTTTAAAGTTCACATTTCTCTTTTGAATGCCCATTACAGAGTATTAGTTTTCAAGCCATTTAATAAGTTATGAGACAAATGAGTGAGTTTAATGTGGGGTCACTGATGTGAAGAAAATGGGATGGTTATATTAAAGTTGCAGCTTTGCCAAAACTGTGTACATTTCTACTGAAAGTAAATGAAGAATATTATGTAATAATGTATATTTTATTTACAAATTCTTTAAAGACTAGCACTATCTGCTGTTTCTTTAAAGTACTCCCAAACTGTAGTTTGTTTCAGTGGCGTGTATGTTAGGCCACCACTGAAGTCCCGTTAATGCTTAAACGCTATCCTTTGATCTTCTAGTTACTTAGATCTATTCAGTACACAGCACAATATTGTTTTATTTCAGCAATATCTAACCTCTTCGTTTTCTATTTATTCACACCTGCATATTCCCCCAAGATTCTTTAACTCATTTTCAAGGTAGCCCTGAAGACAATTAGTGGTGGTAATAATATAAAATGTGTCCAGCACTAAAACCTGAAATGGCCATTACAAGTAAACTATATGATATATAATAACCACTCCACTCAATTACCTGCACAAAAATGCAAGGATTTAAAAGTGTGGAGCTCTATCATACATCCAGTTAACCGACCTACCTACCTGCTATTTAGTCCTTACTTTCTTACAGTACAGATTCTGTCTGGTAGGATGCCAGCGGGTAAATTAGCAAAGCTGGACCTTGGTAGGTGTTGTCCATCCCTTTCCACATGGGTGTATGAGCACATATATGTGGAGATGGTGGTACCTGAACAGGTCTGGCTGGTGGTGATATAACAAATAATAACTACCTAACGGTTCTGTGCATACATGTGCATTCATAATCCATATGCCTGTGGCAGGATGTAGTAGATGTGTTTATGTGCTGCTGCCTGGTATACTCAGTTTGCCCTTTTTAGTATCTATACCTGTCCAACTTAACCCATTGTTATCAATTCTGTGCCTGTTAAAGAAACCTTGCTATTCGGCACTTTGGGTGGGGTCCTGGGGGGCAGTTGTGTGACCAGTCTGCTGTTACCATGAAGGGGGCAAGGCAGTGAGGACATTATCAGCAGGACCCAGAGCTAGGGGCAGGTCTGTCCAGCTGAACTGCTGGGCTTTCTCTTTGGTCAGATCCATCAGCTTAAGCATTTTGCAAGCTCTGTATTTTAGGGGAAGAAAGGATTTTTCTTGCAGGGATGGCTCAGACCTGGGAGATACGGGTTCTGTTTCCTCCTTTGCACAGATTACATTTGTAACCTGAGGCAAACTGCTCCAGCTTGTCTGTGCTCCAGTTCCTTGAGCAGCAAAATGGGGAAAATAGAAAACTGCTGCTTACAGGATATTGAAAATATTAATTTGTTCATATTTGTAAACTCTGTTCTATCAGAGGAACCTTATGTATTATGGCACATAAAGGTTTGCTGACATTTGCTTTAGGAATGTGGCCATTTGTCTAGTGGCAGCAAAACCATGTTTAAATCATACAGAAAAAAATAAGGCATGATAAAGCAAGTGCCCTGAAGCATATTCCAGCCAGAGCATGCATATGTCATAAACTTTCCTGGTGACTAAGTGACGTTTTTCTGAAGCGGTACTGTTAATTCAGTCGGCAGCACTAGGGATAAGATCACTTTTAAGACCTCACGGCTACCGGGGTTGGCACATGAGTGACTGGCTGCTAACTCCACAGAGGTGCTTTTGTGTTCTGATGCTTCCGCCTTCCTCCCTCCCCTTCCGTGGGATAACTCCTTCTGGTATTACTTCTCTTTTTCTGTTAGTGAGCACTTTCCCCCATAAATGTGACTGAACAGGTGTTACTCTGCTACTAACTGAGTTTCTAGCTGTCCTCCTCCAACACAGACCAGGCAAAATCTGTTGTTTCGTCCTATTAGGCAGACTAGAGAACTATCAAACCTGAGATGGAGGTCTTCCTCGCAGGATACGGTAGTGTTGTTGCCAGAAGATGGTCAGGAAGGCCTGGCTGGCTAACAAAGACAGTCCTTCAGCTGCTGGGTGTAGTTCCAGTTTTGCATCCCCTTTGGCAGCAGCACAGAGACTGCTGCAGTGTGGCCAGCCAGCAAAATTAGGAAATAAGGACCTCTTTTATTTACTCAGGCTGCTGAATCATGGGCATTCCTGTCTGCTTGGAGAAAAGTCAGGCAGCTCTACTTTCCACTGGAAGTCTCAGGAGTGCTTGGTACTTTCATCTCAGAGTGTTCACACACTTGTTTTAATGTGCTTTATGGAAATGGTGAAACTCAGCAAGTACAGTTGGTGTAGAAAAACATCTGCACTAACTATTCACACACATTTGCATCTTTAAATAGACTTTTAGACCTTGTAGCAGATTTCCAGCAAAGTTTTTTGATTGTGAGTGCTAGAGCTTTCTTAGAGTCAGCGAGTGTGAAGTGACTGGTTCCAAAAATTAAAAATTTACATGGACATGTTAAGTGCATCACATTGAAACTCAGAATACTTGCCATAACACAAAAAAGGCATTTACAGTAAGTAGCACTTAGTGAGTACTGAAGGAAAAAAAAAAGTCAATACAGAAAATATATTTTAAAATTCCATAAACACCCCGTCAAATGCCTGGAGCCCTATTCTGCCCTCCAATAGATATGTACCACTCCTGGGGACTTGTATGTGTGCATCGGAATTTGGTCCAGAGTATTTTAAACCAGCTTGTTATAACTTTAAAAATCAGTATTTGTAATGTTGACATAGCTCAGTGGGTAGGTGTCTGCAGATTTATATGCATGTGGCTGTATGCAAAGTAGCAGCAAACTGTATTTTCTGTGAGCGTGATTGGCAAAAAGGGGTTCGAAATCCTTTACCCCAACAGCAGGACAACCTTTACTTTCAGCACAGAGCCGTCTCTGTGGCAAATGCCCCTGGGAAAGTAGGAGTGAAGTCTCCATCCCGAGCCTGCTGGTTACCTGCAGGGACCTTCTGGTTAGCTCCTCAGGCGTGGCTTTGCATGTCCAGCTCTGCTTGCCCAACGCCTGTACACATGGAGTAGCCTCAGTGTGGGGTAGCAAGTTGTGGATCTCTGCCAGTGGTAGAGGGCTGCTATGGAAGGAGATGCTCTTAATGGTAGCACATTCATTTTTTTGGGTAGCATCTTTGTGGGAAGGGTGGGGAGATGGCAGGACAGGCTGTGCCCTCACCTACGTCCTGCTGTGGCAGGACCCTTAGTCCAGGTTTCCTTCTTGATTGCTCTGCCCAGATCCCTTGCTAAACAGCCCCTAAGCTCAGAGGGCGCTCTAGTCCATCACACACAATGGTCCCAGTGTTCAGGTTGGAGCCCGCACAGCAAAAGTCACTGCAGCAAAATGCTTCCCTTGTTACAGAAGGAAGGTTTCCAACATCCTTCTGCAGGTTGCTGGTGGCCAAGGGGCCTGGCTTTGGGAACCCTTTGTGTGAGGGCAGCCCAGGGGCCCTCCTTCCGGAGTGCGGTGGTCGGTCGCTGGTGCCCCTTCCGCACCGGCTCTCGCCCGCCCCTGCCGTGCCGGGGGGAAGCCAGAGAAACGTGGTGGCCGCATTGTTAGGCTCGTACTCAGGAAAATCCTGTTGTCCTCCTGTTGTGCGCCGTGCGGAATTCCCCCTGCCTTGCTGGTTCTTCTGTAGCTCTGAGAGACGGAGAGATTTTCACGTTTCAAGTTAAAAGGATGCAAATAACTAAACCTGCAAGTGGTTTGCTCTTCTCCTTTTTGCACAAAGAGAATTACCCTGCAGAATGATTATAGGCTCAGATTAAAAAACGCAACAGCAAAGTGATGCACAGAAACATGTGTATTTGCCAACCGGAAAGTAAGAAACTGCTCCGTAATGTGATGCTATTCCCTCTGTTTTCCTTACCTCGTATAAAAGCTGAGAAGACACCCCCCCCCAAGTGAACGAGGAAAATTGGAGGGGGGAAAGGGGATGCCATGGTCACAGGCAGCGCTTGATCCCAGCCCTGTTGCCAGCCCGACGAGATCCGTGAGCCAGGGGGAATAGTTGTATAATAGGTAAAATCGGACAGGCAGTGGCTACAAAAAGCAAGTGATTTACTGCTGTTTCAGCGATGGTTCGCTATTTATAACACTTACTATATATTCCGCTAAACATTTATACAATAATATATCGGTTTGGTGTAGGATATACATTTTAATATTAAATTTGGTTACAAAATATGTTGCCTAGGCAGTAGCAGAACATTTTTCTTCACTCAATCGCTTGACATAAATTCCTGTTTATCTGCCAGCAGCGGTCATATGTCAGAAATATATTTAAATTTTAAAGGACAAAAGCTTTTTCCACCTAAAAGACACAGCTGAAAATGTTAATTTAGAATAAAATTTAAAAACATAGGAAAAATTCACATCTTTTTCCCTGAATAGTTGTTCCACTGTTTTGATCGCTTTTGATTCTAGAGTCAAACCCAGCAATTTGAAAGGGCAGTACACAGATTTACATTAAAAGTCTCCTGTGACTATTGCAGTCATTAATGTAGCAATTTTAAAACTCACCTGGCTGGTGTTATTTAGTACCTGTGACTGTGAGTAACTTTGCTTCAGTTCATCGGGAAGCATTTTAGCAGATAGTAGTGTTTTGCTGGAAGGGAAGATTTTTGGGTTTTGATTTTTATCTTATAAAACCAAACACCTTTGGTTCAAAGACATGGCACTTGGGCTGGGGTTTGGTTTTGTTATTTAGCTATGTACGGTTAGTGCAGGTTCATGCATAGGTAAATACAGATACACAGTGTGTGTGTGGGCAAAAAGTGTGTATTGGTTGTGAAACCCTCCTCTTCGACATATAAACAAGAGGACAAAAACCCATGCAGGCTCCAACTTATCCTGAAAAGCGTTGTGTCCACGGGCAGGCGTCCAGCAATGGTGTTTGGTTGTTTTCTCAGAGTATAGAAGGTTGCCATCTGGCATTGATAGTGAGATGGCGTTGTCATCAGTTTCTTGATGCAGGAAAGGAATGAATCCTCATCTGTTTCCTGTGGATAAGCAAGAGGTTGATAATCTAGTAAAATCTTGTTACCTTAAAGAAAGCAGCCTTGGAATTTGTTTACATACTATAGGCCAGCTCTAAGTTTGATGTTGGTGTATTAAGTTTCTTGAGAGAAGGCTGAAGATGTTAAGAAACTTCCTGGTTTGGAAGAAAACCTCGAGAAAGATATTTTTTTCAAGAGGTTTATCCTGTCTTTTTTTTGTACTGTAACTGTAGTCAATTTTATTTTAAATGGAAAAAAAAAAAAATCTCAAGCATTGCTCCTGGAAAGGAATAGGAGGATTATTTGATATAGAGTGGTCTTTTAAGCATTCTTTTAATATTTTTAAAGGAAGATTAGTTTTAGTTTAAGGTAAGTATGATCATCACAGTGTTGGAATCTACATTTGAAACACGAAGTGCAGAAACTGTACAGCACGTATGTTGAAAAAATAGTTGCAACTTGCCCCGTCTAGAGATGAGGTAATATCATGGATAACTAGTTCACTTAGTTATCTGGCTATGATTTCTGTTTTGCCTTTTCCTTGTTACTCGTAAATCTTTCAGCTTTTACCATAATCATTTATCATTTTTCCTGTTTCCAGTTTTTTTACAAGTTGCTTTGTCCGTGATCACCTCACAGTACAGGTTCTGCTGGACTGAGGAAGTTCAGCTGGCTGAGGCCTTTGCAGAAAGGAAGAAATGGTGGGCAACCTCTTGAACTTAAAAAGGGGGGGAAAAAAATGCTGTTCACAACTAATCCTTTTGAAACTTTCTCATTTTCCTTGTTCCTGGCTGTTGGTTTGTTAGTTTGTTTTGAGCATTTAATGACCCAGCTGCCAGCTTTCAGTAACTGAATTGTATCGTTATTGGAGAGATCTGGTTGCACTTTATTAGAGAAAACAGCACTGTTTATACTGTTGTCCTGTTCCTCCCCTGTAATTTTTCCTATTATTGTTTAGAATAACACCCAAATCTCTTTCAGTAATAGCTTTTAAAAGATTTCTGTGTTCAGAATCAACTTCAAGAGGAAAAAAAACCCACCGTGGCAAAGCAGGGGGAATCTTTTCATTAAATATTAGGCATGTGGGTTGACTGTATTAATTTTAAATCATTCCTGTAATATTTTTCCTTTCCTTTGACTCTTCAGATGCTCACATAATATGCAAATCATTTTACAATGGATACAAAAGAAACATTAAATATATTAAAATCTGCATTTTAATAAAGTTGTCAATGTATAATACATATCCTACAACTGAGAAAGAATGATAAAAAAGCAATAAAAAGTTAATATAGGCACAGAACTATTTAATAACTTTTAATGTTTTACAGCGTGGTAAAAATAAATGTGGTCTTGAAGCTGTTGGATACCGGTGTAAGAGATATCCTAGTCTTGAGTTGAGTATGTTTTAGCCATTTAGGAGTAGCAGACCTGCATCGTTCATATGCATTTGCTCTCTCCTTTGAACTGCAGACACTAAGCTAGTGGGCGTGTTTCTTTCTCGTTTCAGATGGAGTGGATGTTGAGGATGACCCCACTTGCTCATGGCCAGCATCTTCTCCTTCCAGCAAGGACCAGACTTCCCCAAGCCATGGAGAAGGTTGTGATTTTGGTGAAGAGGAAGGAGGCCCAGGGTTGCCCTATCCGTGCCAGTTTTGTGACAAATCGTTCAGCCGCCTCAGCTACTTAAAGCACCACGAGCAAAGTCACAGCGACAAGCTCCCTTTCAAATGCACGTATTGTAGTCGTCTCTTCAAACACAAACGGAGCAGGGACCGCCACATAAAGCTTCATACAGGAGACAAGAAGTATCACTGCAGTGAGTGTGATGCAGCGTTCTCAAGGAGCGATCATCTTAAAATTCACTTAAAGACTCATACGTCCAACAAGCCATATAAGTGTGCCATTTGTAGACGTGGATTCCTGTCATCTAGTTCACTGCATGGTCACATGCAGGTTCACGAGAGGAATAAAGATGGCTCTCAGTCTGCTTCCCGGATGGAGGACTGGAAAATGAAAGACACTCAAAAATGCAGTCAGTGCGAAGAAGGCTTTGACTTTCCTGAAGATCTTCAGAAGCACATTGCAGAATGTCACCCCGAGTGTTCCCCTAATGAAGACCGATCTGCTCTTCAGTGTGTTTACTGTCATGAACTCTTTGTAGAGGAAACGTCTCTGGTGAATCACATGGAGCAGGCTCATAATGGTGAGAAGAAGAATTCATGCAGCATTTGCTCTGAGAACTTTCATACTGTGGAGGAGCTGTACAGCCACATGGACAGTCACCAGCAGCCAGAGTCGTGCAACCACAGCAACAGCCCATCTTTGGTAACCGTGGGCTACACCTCAGTCTCTAGCACCACTCCAGATTCGAATCTCTCTGTGGATAGTTCAACGATGGTGGAAGCGGCTCCTCCTATACCAAAAGGTCGTGGAAGGAAGCGGGCAGCTCAGCAAGTGCCAGATATCACTGGTCCTTCAAGTAAACAGGCAAAAGTTACCTATAGCTGCATTTATTGCAACAAACAGTTATTTTCCAGCCTTGCAGTTTTGCAGATACATCTGAAAACTATGCATTTAGATAAACCCGAACAAGCTCATATCTGTCAGTATTGTTTGGAGGTATTGCCATCTCTCTACAATCTGAACGAACACCTTAAGCAAGTCCACGAAGCCCCGGACCCAGCACTGATCGTTTCTACCATGCCTGCCATGGTGTACCAGTGCAACTTCTGCTCTGAAGTGTTCAACGACCTCAACACCCTTCAGGAGCACATCCGATGCTCTCATGGATTTGCCAATCCTGCTGCTAAGGACAGTAACGCATTCTTTTGTCCCCATTGCTACATGGGATTTCTTACAGATTCTTCTCTGGAAGAGCATATTAGACAAGTCCATTGTGATCTTAGCAGTTCCCGTTTTGGTTCCCCTGTGCTTGGAACCCCAAAAGATCCAGTGGTGGAAGTGTATTCTTGTTCTTACTGTACAAATTCTCCAATATTTAATAGCGTTCTTAAACTGAACAAGCATATCAAGGAGAACCACAAGAACATTCCTTTGGCACTGAATTACATCCACAATGGAAAAAAATCCAGAGCCATGAGTCCCTTATCTCCTGTAACCATTGAGCAGACCTCTTTAAAGATGATGCAGGCAGTTGGAGGTGCTCCTCCCCGTCCTGCAGGTGAATATATTTGTAATCAGTGTGGTGCTAAGTATACTTCCTTGGACGGTTTTCAGACTCATTTAAAAACACATCTTGACACTGTCCTGCCAAAACTGACCTGCCCTCAGTGCAACAAGGAGTTTCCAAATCAGGAGTCTCTGCTGAAGCATGTTACCATTCATTTCATGATCACCTCAACCTACTACATCTGTGAAAGCTGTGACAAGCAGTTCACTTCCGTGGATGACTTGCAGAAACACCTACTGGACATGCACACATTTGTGTTCTTCCGCTGCACCTTGTGCCAAGAGGTTTTTGACTCCAAAGTCTCCATTCAGCTACATTTGGCTGTGAAGCACAGCAATGAGAAGAAGGTATACAGATGTACGTCTTGCAACTGGGATTTCCGCAATGAGACTGATCTACAGCTTCACGTTAAACACAACCACCTGGAGAACCAAGGCAAAGTACACAAGTGCATCTTCTGTGGTGAGTCCTTTGGTACGGAGGTGGAGCTGCAGTGTCACATCACTACACACAGCAAGAAGTACAACTGCAAGTTCTGCAGCAAAGCTTTCCATGCTATCATCTTGCTGGAAAAGCACTTACGGGAAAAACATTGCGTTTTTGAAACGAAAACTCCAAACTGTGGAACAAATGGGGCATCTGAGCAGGTTCAGAAGGAGGAAGTGGAACTCCAGACCTTGTTGACAAATAGCCAGGAGTCCCATAACAGCCACGATGGCAGCGAAGAAGATGTGGACACATCTGAGCCTATGTACGGCTGTGACATTTGTGGAGCAGCTTATACCATGGAGACTCTCCTGCAAAATCACCAACTTCGAGACCACAACATTCGACCTGGAGAAAGCGCCATAGTGAAGAAAAAGGCTGAACTCATTAAAGGGAATTACAAGTGTAATGTGTGTTCTCGAACATTCTTCTCTGAAAATGGGCTCCGAGAACACATGCAGACACACTTGGGACCAGTGAAACATTACATGTGCCCGATCTGTGGTGAGCGGTTTCCTTCTCTTCTGACTCTTACTGAACATAAGGTCACTCATAGTAAGAGCCTGGACACTGGAAACTGCAGGATTTGCAAGATGCCCCTCCAGAGCGAGGAGGAATTTTTAGAGCATTGCCAAATGCACCCTGACTTGAGGAACTCCTTGACGGGGTTCCGCTGTGTGGTGTGCATGCAGACAGTGACCTCCACGCTGGAACTGAAAATCCATGGCACGTTCCACATGCAGAAAACTGGAAACGGTTCTGCCGTGCAGTCCACGGGGCGCGCACAGCATCTCCAGAAACTGTACAAGTGTGCTTCTTGCCTGAAGGAATTCCGCTCAAAACAGGATTTAGTGAAACTTGACATCAACGGTCTGCCATATGGTCTGTGTGCTAGCTGTGTTAATCTCAGTAAAAGTGGTAGTCCAAGTGTCAACATCCCTTCAAGCAGTAACAGGCAAGGCATGGGCCAAAATGAGAACTTGAGTTCCATTGAGAACAAAGGCAAGGCAGGGGGACTGAAGACTCGATGTTCTAGTTGCAATGTTAAATTTGAATCAGAAAGTGAACTCCAAAACCATATTCAGTCAATCCACAGAGAACTTGTTCCAGACAGCAACAGTACACAGCTGAAAACTCCACAAGTATCTCCAATGCCCAGAATCAGCCCCTCCCAAACTGAAGAGGTAACCCTTTTTTCTTTGCTCTTGACACCTTCCATCCTTTTGGAAAAAGTGCCCCTTTTTCAAGCTGTCTTGTCACTTGTCATGAAATGCTTAGGCTGAACCATGTTACATTTCCATCCATAGCCATTAGCTAGTAATTACTTGCTTCTTGAAATGCCTTACATCTTGGATTGAATTGTGCGGAATAGGACTAATTCCAGTCTCCCTAGGATATTGTCTTCCATATCACTGAGGAGACCTGTCTTCATGCCAGCACAACTGAGATCTGGAATCTTACCCTAGCTCCCTTACGCATTGGAATCCCCAGCTAGGCGTTGTGCTTACGGCAGAGAGCATTAGTGGCAGAGGAGTAGAATACAGTGAGCCAAAACGCTGGCATAAGGGGTGGATTTTTAAAAAATATTTACAAGCAACCAATTGAGGTTTTTTTTTTTTTGTAAATTATATTGTAGACATTCATTTTTCCCTCTTACAGCCTATTTTGATTAAGTACAGCACTAGCCTAAGGTAAACTGGGAAATCAGTCCTTTGGATGCAATTCCTTGTTGTGTTTTTCTTTCCATTCCTGTTGAATAACGTTTTGATGTCACTGGAACACCTAGTGCCTGATGATTGAAATGCCATTCGTGACCTACAAAGTAAATATCAAACTCTTGAAAGATCTCATCTGCTTCCTCAGTCACCAGTCACCAAGTCATAACACCTGTATACGGGAAGGTAGGGGGGTCATGTACTGAGGGAATCTGTTTTACCTTCAGAAATGGTATCGATAGAATGACTTAGAGTTGATATTTTAGGCATAGTGTCTTACATAGTGACCTTACTTAATGACTTACGTATAGTTCAGGAAGCCTAAAAACACAGCACAAACAAATGCTAAGAAATAACAGCTTTCATTTCAAGAAAGCTTTTAGCCCGGAATGGTGCAACAAGCATAGTGCAACCCACTGCTGTGAACGTGTGTGGATACCCTGTGGTGAGGGAGCTGCTGCTCTTCCATCACCTTCCTCATTCCCTGTTTGTGAGCCCATCTGTTGGGTAAGAAATCTCTCAGCGTGTCATCCAACAGTGCTGTGCAAACTGGCGGGAAGCAGGGAGGCAGAGAGGGAGGAGAGAAGATACATAAGGATATGTTGGCCAAGAGGTAAGTCTTTGTGAAGCTACTGAGAACATATCTGAAGATAGGCTGGGAGAAGTGCCACAAAGAGGGAAGTAGAGCTGGGAGATGAGGGTGAAGTACCAGGCAGAATGCATCTGCCAGGGAAGGCTCTATGCTTTCATGACTCCTGCATCTTCAGTTTGCACACTGGACAGTGGCAGGGAACACCTGGGCAATGGGATGTGGTGTGGAGTTTGTGGAAGGTGCAGAGCAGGTTGTTAAGACCGAGAACTGCAGGTCTAAGGAAAACCTTCTTTTCAAAGAACAGGGAAGAAGGAATGGCTCTCATTAGGTGCAGTTCCAGCCGTTGATGGTCCTGTAGTGCTGCTGCTGAGTGAGCACTACAGCATTACCAGCTGCATGTTCTTGATAGATTCAGAGTCATCCTGGTTTCTGTTTCTGCCATCTTCCCCCAAGAGGCTATATGAAATCTCTCCTTCCTGTTGTGTTGGAAGCCAGTTCCCGCTGTCTCAAACACAATCAGAATCATGTGTGTTACCATGGTAAGATGTTACCAACTTGTCTTTCTCTTGCTTGTTAAATAGACAAAAAGAGGGGGGCCCTCTGTGGTGATATAAGGTCAGCTACCTTCAGCGTGTCATCAGTGAATCTTCTTGTACTTGGATCAGGTATAATCTGAGTTCTTACGTCTTCTTCTGATAGGCATCATGTTCCTCTTCTTACTTCTTTCTTTTTTTTTTCTCTTAGAATTGTATTTAAGATGAAAAAGCCTTTCAAAATACAGCATGATTTGTAAAGAGCATTTGCCTGCTTTCAAATCACCTGCCCCATTCAGAGCATGTAAACTGATTTTTCAGTGTCTATGGTTCTAGTCTCCACATTAAGTAACGTAGACTTTCAGATTCTTTTCTCCTGGGAAACACAAAACTTATCAAGTTCCTAACAGAGCATAGTACTTCTGGAAACCATAAATGCATATTTGTAAAATCCTGAAAGATAATTTCTTTTTTTCTAACAGTTATTTCTGGTTTCAAATTATATTGATGCCAGCATTGTAGCAATGAGAATCAAAATTGAAAGTGGTAATACACAAATGTTTAACACTATAGATTGGATGTCCAGGCTGAAGGAAATGAAAACATAACCATATAATACAAACAGTTAAAACAAATTGGATTTCTAAAACTTGTTACTAGTCAGTTTGCTACTCCACTGGAAAAATACTTGTTGAATCGAACGGGATAGTGAAGGTGGCTGCTTAAACGTGTTATTTTGGGGAAAATTTCAACAACAAGAAAATAATATTAAGGAGTGTGGGTTTCATTTTCATTTTTGAGAGTCATGTGGTTTGAGTTCTCAACCTTTATATAAAGAACCTTTCATTCCTGAGGCAAAATAAATCTGGAGACTAGCTGTCAGACCATTAGAAGTTCTGAGTACCCTTTGTCACTCAATAGTAGATTGCTATAGTAAGAGTAATAGAAAATATCTTTTAAAGATAAAAGATAACAGTACAAAATGTCACTTCTGGTGTCTTTGCTAAGTATTCTCATGGTTGAACTAGAAAACTTCCCTTTTTAGCCCGTGCTCAACACGATAGGGTGCAATTACCTTAATATGGTATAATGTCATCAGCTGAGATATTACCTGCTGAGCTCACCCTGCTTGCTTAGTAAAAGATCTTGACTTGAATCATCTTCACTGGAAGTTACCTTTAGGTTGGGATGGGAAATGATGGGCAGTGTTCATCATCAGTCACAACAACTCAAGGAACAGGACAGAACTCATTAAAGCCATCATACTGCTGAATCTAGCACCCATAAGCCATCAAGTGGACCTAGATAGGCAGATTGAGGATAGCTAGCTGTTGAAAGATCTAAAATGGGTAAATCTGTGACTTATTCTTTGAGATTAATGAGATGCTGAATTCAGGTTCTAGAATTCTTGTAAAGGTCTTGTGATTCTAAATGACTCTTGTAAGAATCATTGCAAGCACACTGTTGGGCTGGGATAATGATCTTCTTGGTGATAGTTAATGTTCAGAAGGGGAGAACAAGGTCTAATAAGAGTGAATTGGGAAGAAGACATCAGCCCTTTTTCTGTCACTCACTTGCTTTGTTAGCTCAGACAAATCTGCTTGAAGATATCGCTTCATTTTTCTTATTCAGAAAATAAGGATGATAATTCCTAAAAAATGTGTTGTCATGTTTAGTTGCACTACATTTTTTGTAGAGCACCTGGAAGATGAAAAGCAGCGTTTGGGAAAAACTGTGTGGCCTCTACTTCTCTTGTTGCTCCTTATTATGCTGTCATGCCCTTAATGAGAGAACTCCTGACTCAGCAGAAGGAGAGCCATCGCTTCTTGACTTCTGTACATGCAGAATCATACCAGTTTAAGTGTGCAATAATAGTTACATTGTTAATTGCTTGGCAGGGGAGGAGGGCACGGACTCCACCTTACACTAACAGTTTACTGGTGAAACCTATCTTATGCTAGTGTGTCCATACGTGCAACTCAGCTCAGTTTGGGGTCCTGTTGATAACTTCCAGAGATGATGCTCAGCAAGCATAATTGTTTCTGTAAGTAGCTTAAGTTATCTATCACTGTGTTCCATGAATGTGAAGCTCATGTGGATACTGCATTACCTGTGGCAATGCAGACAGTCCTTCATTAATAATCCAGGAACACTCTGGGTTTTCTGGTCCTGAGAAGAGAAGGAGCAGTGCAAGTACACTGCCAGATTACTGCAGGAATAAAGATGCTTGTTCAGGTGTTGAAAAAGACTTGCAGAAACTCACTGTAGCAGAGCGTATCAGAAGTGCCGGACAATGAATGGAGAGAACTAGCAACTGTCATACCAGCTGAAGAACAGAGTAAGGGTGACTCTGGGGCTGCTCTTCTGTCCTGTTGTGGTTGTTCAGAGCTGTATGCCAGGATGGGCATGTCACAGGATGGGACACTGGGCACATCACAGCACCATTCTGGAAGGAGTTGTGAAAGGTACAGGCTGAAAATGAGCTTGTGGAGACGGAGTCACAAAATTCAGATGCTGCAGAGAGCTGGTGGCTCCTTGGAACTCAACTTATCCAACCTCAGATGAATCCAGAAATGGTGTCACCCTGGGAGAAAGAGTGGAGCTCAGGTAGGTGTACTGTTTTATCAATACTCTTTTTTTCTCTTTATTTGTGGGTCCTGAATCTACCTTTATGCTCTTACTATTCCTCCCCCATTCTGAAAACACAGCCAGGCTCAGAAAGACAGAAAACAGGAACTGCCTTTTGAAGTAGCTGATTTGTTTCAACAGCATGCACTGGCAGTCAGAAGCGGAAAGAAGAGAGAAAAGACTATGAGCAACCCAGAAATGTTCCCAGATGCATGCTTTTGGCAGGGCAGGCAATAGCATTTTAGCAATATAAATCAGTGTGCTTTTAACTGAAAAAATGCACTGAAATCAATACTCATGCATTTAATTGAAATACATAAAGAAATTAAAATAATCCTCCTCATCAGCAATCCAAGCTGATCATTCTGACTACAGGGTTTTTATGAATAAGCACATAAACTTATAATGTAAACGTAAGAAGTAGTGCCTTGGGTTTCCTGACAGTGAATCCAGGCCCAGAACAAGTGATTTTCATGCTAGATTTTGGATCTGAGGACAGAAAGAGGTAGAAAAGTTTTGTTGCTAGTGCAGACATTTGGCTTTAAAATAGTTTGTGGAACTAATCTGTGGCAAACATTTTCTGCTTCTGGAGTTTCATAATGAACTCAAGAAAAATACCATTTTTGTCTTCTTGCATCATTTTGACATTGCTTTCAGGAAAGTATTATTTAAAATGTGACCATATGTATTTTTAGGAAGGGCTACCCTGTTTTTCTCGCCGCAGCAGGCTTCCTTCACGTTATACTATGCTCTAAGTTCTGGTAGTACCACTGCCACGAAGTGGCTGAGAAGATAGAGGCTTAAGCATTTCTCTTTGTCTTTACAGTGACAGTCATGAGCTATCAGACAGTGTCCTCTCTGAATTTAACAAGCATGATCTTATTTATTATACTGTTGCTGTAAATCCTCTGAAAGTTCAGCAGCAAACTTCCCATCTTCTCCTAGACACCATGAATTCAGTCTGTGGAAGGAAGGCCATGTGTTGGCTGGGAGCTGCTGAACAGAAGCAAGAGGGATAATTGTAGTGAGTTTTCTTAGTGTCCTGTCCCCTGATCATTAAAATCTAATACTGTTTGTCTGTCTTGTTATTTGTCAGAGTCTTCAGATGGGGAATTTGGAGAGATACCTTCTGGAAAACTTCGCATGAGAGGAATAAAGGATAACACATTCTCCAAAGTTTTCAAGAGCACCAAAGCAGTATTTCCATGAAACGGTGCAGTAGGGGGGATGCCTGCTTGAAGAAAGGCAGGAGAATGGGAGAGGAACACAGGAATGTGGGTGAAGAAGGACCTTAAGCATCTCTAGAGAGGGCAAATGTAGATTCAACAAAGCTTTATGAGACAAAAGACCCTGAGATGTATCCTCGAAGAGGTCAGCTCTGCAGCCCACTGTCCTCACGCGGCTTTCCATGTAAATGTGCCTGCTGGCCAAGTGACCATGGTAACATGCCACAATTTCCATTCTGCACAGCTCCAGTGGAAGATCAGAATAGTGATGAGTTTTTATTCGGACCTCAGAATTCAGTAGAACCAAGCAATTTCCCTTGTTTTTCTAGCCTAATTATCTTTAAGAAAAAGACATAGGAAATCATGGCATGCCTCTTTTTGTCTGCTAGTTGGCAAAGCTCTAGAGAGTTCTTTCTCCCTCTTACTTTTGGACTACTCTTGGCCAGTTTAAAGAAAAACTTCATAGATTAATAGAAATCTCAAAGCCTATAAGGTTTTTACAGTGTTTGGGAAGAGGTGACCCACCAGGTGATGGAATCCAAACAGGAAAGAGGCCTTTTAGAGATCCCAAGCAGGAAAATGGCTTTAACTGAAGTTCAGACCTGGTTTGGTATTTTTGCAAAGGTCTATCAGTCACAAGAAATGAAGCTATAAAAAAAAAAGCCATGATCTGTTCTCTGTGGTGCTCACAGACCAACTTCTTAAGTGTCTGTAAATGTTTTGAGAAGTGTTTTTTACTACTGCTCAATAAAGTTGTTATATGTCATGTGTGTATTATTTGTCTCATACAAGAACCATAATGCCCAAATTTGTTACTTTGTCATCAGGGAAATAAAATGGACTAACCATTAATTTAAAATGGATATGTGGCCCTGGTACTGCTTGTTTCACAAAGTTGTACAAAATGAACATAACTAAACCATCTGATACGTGGCATTTTGTTAGAGAATCCTCTCCTTTGATCTCCCATAGCTCTGTGATAGCTGATAATTGATCTTATGCCTGATCAAAACCCTTAGGTACTTTTTTTCTCCTGCCAAACCCATCTTTCATTTATTCAATTTCCTGTATTGCATTACAATTTATAGTATGAAATATGACCTGTAGTATTTTATACACTGTATTTTGCTTAATATAACAGCAGAAATGTGGCTCCTGCTAACGCTCATCTTCACCCTGGGACATTTCAGGACAAGAGGCAATGGGCAAAAATCAACACGCAGGAGGTTCCCTTTGTACATTAGGAAACACTTTTACCGCACGGGTGACTGAGCACTGGCACAGAGTTACTCAGAGGGGCTGTGTATCCTTTATGATACAAGCCATCTGAGTCCAGCTCTAGGTGGCCCTACTTGAGCAGGGGGCTTGGACCCCCAGAGATCAAACTCAACCATTCTGCGACTCTGTGGTTTCCACCATCCTTTGGGCCTATCTACCAGATAGACGTGTGTTGATGTTGTCCTCTTCTTCCTTGGTGGATAAGACTTTGTTGCTAGTATATAGTTTGTTGCTAGTATATAGTTTCATAAGTCAGAGAACAAAAAGATGAGGCCTCTCTTGGTACTGAGCATCTCAGTACAGTCCTACCAGTAATATTGTGCAAATCTGGGGGAAAAAAAATCAACCCTGCCTCTAATGAGGCCTGAATTTCTCAAGATTAAATCCTCACATGCGTTCATTGGGCATTGTAATGTCTGTGAAATGCTTCTGAAGAGTGACTGACAAATACAGCAACTTACAAATATTGCCATTTAAAAGTTGTTTGCTGCCTCAGTACTCTTCACAGAAGAGAGGGATGTCCCCTTTGGTCATACTTTTCAGCTTTGCTATCCTATGTGACATGGAATTCTGCTGTATTTTACCTATTATCCAGATTCAACATTCTGTGCAAAAAGGCACACCTAATGACTTTTCATATCTGGAAGGACACCTTTTCTGCATCTTCCAGTAGGAAGCAGGGTGCTTCACCAACAAAGGATGATCTGAGACTTCATTCTTCCAGATTTCCTTTTGTACTTGTCTTCCCACAGCTACAACAGTCCTGGTTTTGGTTTCTGATCTGATGGCTGGAATTGGTTCAGTGCCAAACTCTAGGAACATGGCTGTCTTCATATGAAAACCTTGCAGCCATCCCTTGACAGTGGCCAACTTGCTGTTGATCCTGTTCTGCTGCTTGGTGCTTCTTTTGTAGGCCTAGTTATGGAATGTCTGCATCACCTAATGATTTTCCTCAACTATCTGTCTTATCCATAGCTCCTCAGTTTTCTTACGTTCCCTGTTTCACAGCTGGTAGTTTGTGTGATGGTGGTTCAGCGATTGAAGTCCTGCAAAACTAGAAGTACGACATCGTGTTCTGAAAGAAATTCTGCAGTCTCTATTTTTTTCTGACAGGGAATCGGTAGACTGAAGTCCCATGTAAAAAGAAATGAGTTTATTACAGGGTGTAACTAAGAGTAACTGCTGGAATTTTAAGATGTAATGTGAAAATAAAAGATAAGGAAATAGGGCAGGGAATTCTGGGAGATTCCTTTAATTTCCTTAGAGGAAAGCAAGTCTATCTTCACAAGAAAAAACAGCTAGGCACAAATCATTGTGGATGGAGTTGAAGACTGGCTCAGTGGAGTGCTTGTTTTGCTGCTACACCACTTCCTTGGGCAGCTGCACTGTCCCAGCAGAGGTTTTTCAACTGGGCACACAGTCAAGCATCGTTGCAATGTCAGCAGCTGTGTGCCAGCTCAGATGCTACTGGTATATTTGTTAACATTGATGTGGCCTAAGAGTATCCGTACAGGGTTGTGCTATAATTACAGCAGTGTGATTGTGGAACTCTTGTTTCGGGCGTGTTTCGTTGTGTAGGTGAGCCTTTGTAAAACCCAACTCTTGCCAGGGTTATCGTTCGTGAAGTCCCATTGACTTCCCCAAGTGCAGTGCTAATTGCATGAAAAGGATCTAAGGGGCTTAATCCTTCTCCTGATACTTCAACGAAAATTAATTTCTTATATATTATGTATGAGTAATATATTTCTGTTTGTACATTAATATTAATGTTGCATATTTTGAGCCCAAGTTCTATTCTGTAGGATTAAATTATCTTGGTAATAGCCCAGAATTCTGCAGGAATAAGGGTTGAGTTGAAAGTGGACAATTAAGGGCAGGGGAAGGGTCCTGAATCACACTTTGGAAAGTGAAATTAATTAATTTTCTGTTGTGTGGGAAAAAAAGTGGGTTTAGTGCTAAGTCAAACAAAATAAGGTATATAAAAAGCCTCTGATTTTGCCTTTCTGTTAAAATCCAGAGAGCTTTTACAAAATTTGTGATGGAGAAAAGAGACAAGAGTAGTCTCTTGTGTGTACTTGCAAACTATTAATTTTATTGGGCTACATCTGTTGCTGATTGTTGGTGAAGAAAGTAGTGGCTTTATTGAATGACAGTTTGTCTCAGTATGGCTTTTTTAAAACAAAGGAGAAAAAAGCAACTTCAAAAAGAAAAAGAAGTCTGTCAGCTTACTTGGAATATTGTTTTTTTGCGTGTCAGACCTGCCAAGTCATGCTCTACTGCCTGTGCTTTGATGCCACATCATCTGCAAAATTATCAACACAGTCTTGATCATAGGTTCTCCTTAACGTCCATAGCCACGCAGCTGCTCTGATACTGAGATGCTGAATGTTGGGATGCCTCCAGATGGGTTAGCAGCTCTCCGGCTTCAGAGGGTCTCAGGTTGGCAGCCTTCTTTGACTTCTAATTGCAGTGGAAGGAGACAGAGAGTGGTGGTAACTCAAAGTTCAGTTGCTGACAGAGTCAGCCCTGCTCAGCATGTAACACTTGCAATGCTCAGAGGCTCAGCCTCACCCAAGATCAGGCCCTAGGATAGAAGGAAAGAAAGAAAGAAAGAAGCGTATTTGTTTTTCAGATCCTAAATCAAATTCATAGTACTTAAAGCTGTTTGTACTCATAAACGATGTAAGCCTGATATGAAGTTATTGAGAGAAAATAAATATACAGCCATGTGCTGCCTGGTTTTAGAGTCACTTTTCTGATACGTACCTCACTTCAGTACTGAGTTTCGAAGACCTAGAGAGAGTTAAAGGATTAGAGAGCTTGAAGGGAAGAGATGCCATGTTTAAATGTTGCAGGATGTGGTTCTTTCTGTGTGGGGATGTGAGATGTGCGCTTCATCAGCCAAGGAAAGGAAAAGTTTGTAACTAAGAGACTTCAGAGATGGATTAAATTCAGAATCCAAAATGAAAAGTGAAAGACCAGGGCTTCAAGCAGTGTAGAGAAGGAAGGACAGCTAGAATGAACAGTATTTGTATTTCTGACTCAATGTGTATCAAAGCAATAAGTAACCATAATGAAAGAAATTAGGAAGAATGTTTTTCTCTACTTTTCATTTCGCTTACCTTATGAAATTGATTGTGTTCTTTCTCCAAGCATGTACACTCAGACCCTATTATACTTTAGACCTCGCTAAACAAAAGCAGAACAGAAAAATCCTCATAAGATCATTATGAACATGTTTGAAAAAGCAATCGGGAAATACTAATTAAAGGGTGTTGTGAGAGCAACGAGAAGAGTTAGCAATTAGTCAGTTCAAAAAAAATGCAAGATGACAGTGCCCCATAAGCAAGATAAATAGCTAACTACGCAGTGAAACTGGCTAACATATGCTTAGTTTTATCTGAGCTTTAAGGTTGACAATAAGCATCCAGGAAGATAGAAAAGAAATCCTCAATTAAGGTACTGTCAAAAATAATCTGAGCTGTGATGAAAAATGGCTAAATGGACAAATAAGCTGGGTCTATGGTTGCTTTTGTGCCTTATGCAGGACCAAGCATGCTGCTAATGCTTAATAAAATAATGATGTAAAAAATCAGCTAGCAGCAGTAGAAGTTAGAACTAGCAAGTTGCTTTAGTTAGTGTGTAAGTTTTAACTTTGTTTTGCATATGATTTTTGGAAGCTATTCACTTTCTTTTCTCAGGTTACCTTGCTGTTGGTTTAACGGGTTAAATTAGCTCCACCTTGGGTTTAACGTGAGGGAAACGGTGAGTGAATGGTTAGTGTGGGAAGGGGGAATACGAGGATGTGGGAGGTGTGGCATCACTCGCTTTTGGCAGCAGCAGGTCGTCTAAGCCATGCCATTGATCCATACCTTTGGTCTGTGCTGAAAGCGAGGGGAAAAAAGCCTTGAAAGTCCCCATCATGGGTGTGACAAAGGTAAATAAAGTACCTATGTGTAAACAGGAGGGTACTGGTAGGTGGACAGGTACACACCAAAGCCATTTTTGGTAGTGCATACAGGAGGGGTGTGAAAGCTGCACAGAATAAACTAGGGATGCCCAAGAGGCTGTAGAGATGGTGTATTAGAGGCTGTAAGACATATTTTTGGTTATTTCATATAGGGAAGAAGTATTCAGTTAAAAGACCCAGAAATGGTATATGTAATCAAGGAAACCAATACTGCTGAAAAAATGCTTTGTCATGGAGCTTGTGGCATATCCTCCCTATGGAGAGGCATAAAGTATGCATTAGGTATAATATAGTGAAAAATACTATACAAAAAGTGACTTAAGAACACAGAATAGTAACCATCCCAAGATTCTCAGAGAAAGGAGCTGAAGATAAAAGGAAACAAGCAGATGAATTTACAGTCTTTTAAGAAGAGTTATCAACACCTTGGGAAAAGGCTACTAAAGAGACATTTAACAGGGGATGTAAGTATTATGCGTGAAATTACTGGTTTGTGAGCTTGATTTAAACGGTGAGGAACATGAGAGAAGGGCTAATCAAAGACATGATAGAGGAACACGTAGAAAGTTTGGATTTAATGAAGGATAGAGGGCAAAGAATCACAAAGGGAGGATCATGCTTAAAATTTTCAATAAAGAGTATTTTGAGAGAGTAGCCAGAAGTACTGACAGAAAAGCCTATAAACATGATTTACCAGGATTTTAGCAAAGCTTTTGAAATGGTATAGCACAAAAGACTAATCTGTTGGGCGAATAAGTATGGCATAGGGAGAGATACTTTGTTTGATTAAAAAGAAAATAAACACTTAACGAGTATGGAAAGCATAGGAGCCATGTGAATTGAAGCAGGTTAGGTTGGAGGGGTGTGAATAATGGAAAGGCTTAAGAATCATTATTTGCACCAATTTTGTTGAATTTATGCACCATATCAAGTAGTCTGGAAGAAAGAATAAGTAGTAAGGTGATGAAATTTCCTGATAGTACAAAACCAGGGAAACGTCAGAACAAAAGAGGCAGGTGGTAAAATTTTGAATGACTTTGACAAGGAGGTGGAGCATGGACAGATCAGTAGCATATGCAGTTCATTTTCAAGTAATGTAATGAGGCTAGGGACTAGAAAAAGAATGTATGACTACCTCAGACATTCTTTAGAGCACAGAAGACCACACAGAAGGGTCTTCTGCATACTTCTGAAGCACTTCTGCATTGAACAGAATAGAACTCTAGTAGAGTGGTTACTAGTTGTTTTACTTTGTTTATAACAGTAAGTAAAATTCTGGCCACAGAATCGAAGTGCCAAACGAAAGGTGATATTCTTGGACTGTTTATAAGAGCAAAGTCTCATTTGACATGGCATGGACACTCTGGGAACCTTTACAGAAAGGAAATTTGGAAAACTGCAAAGTGACAAGTGAGGATCAGGACAATAATTAAAGGTCTAGGTGACATTAATTATTCAAAAGGTTAGAGAGGCATATGCGTATGCTCTGCATGGATTGAAGGCCCGATCCGAAGCTCATTAAATGTAGTCACAGAGAAGCTCTGCATGCTGGAAGGCTTTAAATTGGTTCTGAAAACAGGAATACAAGAGGCAATGAGATTTCCCAGTGCTCTTGTGAGACGCCTTGTCCAAGCAGTTATTCTTCTACAACAGTTTTGAACGTCCCCAGGAATGATTTAGGCCTCAGATTTATGCTCAGCATGTAGGAGACAGGAGTGAAGTGATGGTAGTGAAGGATTGTGGGCTTGTTTATTGAAAAGCTTTTAGAAAAGGTGAGGCCACAATAATAGAAGAAGTAACAGGAAATGGTTAAATGACTTTCTTAATCCCATATGATAACATATGTGTCACTCTCCTCTGGAACAAATCTTTGGAAGTTCTGCATCAAGGCACAGTTTAGAGTGCAGTATGGCTTCTCTTGGTGCTATACTGCTCCTGTCTTGAGTCCATAGGGAAATGCACTGGCAGGGGCTCTTTGTGGCCCACCTTTGCTTGATATGAAATGACTCTGTAACAAGAAATGTGCATCAGTTTGTTTTTGTATTTGGAGAGGAGAGGGAGAATGTTGTCCTGTTTGTGTCTCTGGCAGGAGGCTGACAGGTGTCCTCTGGCAAATGCAGGGGTGGCTGGTTAGGGTATAAGTGCCCTCAGCTGTCCACCCTTCATCATTGTGTGGAGCTGATATGCTGGGGCTGTGAGCTGGAGCAGTAAGGTCTGGGTGCTTACTCTGTCCTGCTGGGTCCTCTGTAGGTAGGGGCTCAGCCGGGGTACCTTGCTGCCAGCAGCTGCAGCAAGGATGCTGTCACAGCCCTGTGCTTCTGCCTCTGTGGAGCCATCTTGTACTGCAAAGGGCTAGAGACACTCAAAGAAGATTCAAATGCCTTCTTGAGCTACAACCCAGTTTTTTCTTCTGTGCTATGCTACGTAAGTGCTGCAAGGCTTCTTCTGTGGCTATCCAGGCAAGGGCTGTGGAGCTGTAGTACCCTAGGGCTCATTTCTGTTGTCTTCTCTTACATTTCCCTTTTGTGGGAACACGGAATGAGGAGGGGGTGGGATTCCCCCTGGATTTCACTCCAGTAGGGAATTGGGACCAGTCATGAAGCACTTCAGGACCCAGGAGCTCCTGTGAGCAGTTATGAGTCCCGTGGTTCTGACAGAGTTTGTGAGACTTAAGTTATAACTTGCAGTGAAAAAGGACTTCCTTAGAATGTGAAACATATGGAAATAAGTATGTGGGTTTTGTTCAGCATAGTGTGAAAATGACTGGGTTTGATCATTTCAAAAATCTAAGAGTAAATGGAATTTACTGAGCTTGCTTTTAAAATAAAAACTTAACCATGCACAAGTTGAGACACTTTTGAGATGAGTGTGTGTTGAGCTAATAAAAGTTGATGTCAACATTTTAGAATATGTTTGGAAACAAAAAAGAACTAGTGTTTGATCAAGCAGCAGTCACAAAAACATTCTTCCCTTCACGATGAAAAGAAAATCTCTGTGTGTGATTCTGCATGTCAGATCATTTTGAAGGGGCTAGTAAGTGTTAGTAAATTGTGTGTATGTGTGTGTTCCTGTCAAATGACTTTTTTTTGGCACTAGACTTCCAAAAAAAAAAAAAAAATTCCAACCCCAACCTTTGTTCTGTGCTGTCATTATGTACATCAGTCATAATTTTGCCGACAATTCATGACATGCACTCTGAGTTGCTGTGCTAACAAGAGAAAAGACCAGCCATTAAGTTTATGTTTCTTTGTTTTTGAACAAAGTCACATATCAAGAATAATGCTAGGGCTATGCTAATAAACAATATATAGTGCCAGTCAGCAGGGAGTAAGAAATATTTTCTAACTAGTTCTAAAGGGAAACAATGTTTTTAAAAAAGGGAGAGTGATTGTTATTTATGCAATATTGTTGTTCTATATGTCACCATCAAAAAGCATCTTGTAAAGAGCTTAGCATAATAAATCGTTGAGCATGACTGTCATTATTTAGTGGCCTTTGATAGATCTAGATGTGGTGCAGTAAGGTTAAATTTGCCAACATATAATAGGAAATCCTTAGAATGAATCTGAATTTTTACCAACGTTACCAGTATTATCACAGCAACAAAAAGTGTTGTATCTTTTAAAACAGCAGGCTTTAGAAATTGTAACTGTAAAATTAAGTCAAAGCAGATTTGTTTTCTGGGTGCCCACTGATTTTGTTTGTCTACAAAAGGATTTAACATGGTTACATTGCAGAAAACTAAAGCTGATTTAAATGAAAAACAGCAAAAAAGGCTTATGATTGTTTCCACCAAGAAGCAACACAACACATTTTGTTATTGTCCTCAAGAAAATTAAAATAGCCTCTGTGTACGAGAAGCAATGGGAGATGGTAAAGAGGAGCCCACAGGAACACTTAATTTCAGAGCTGACTTTGATTAGTCACTAATTTTTCAGTTAAATTGGTAAGAGAAAGTGACATATATTTAAAAAGGCTTTATATTTCTGCCTACAGGCTTGAAGTAGAAAGATTCTTAAAGGGTGGATACCGTACCTGTCTTGGAGAGAGCATCTAAATTTAGATGCTGATAACAAATCCAGCGAGTCTTTAATAAAGTTTAGAGTTCGGGGGTGGGGTTAAGACTTTTTTTTTTTTAATATAATCAATAATACCAGCTGCATAACACTCTTCAGAAGTTCAATCCATATAACGCAGGCTGTATTTTTGATGCACATTAGCTGGTGAAGCCTACTTCTTGCCCAACTAATATATATGGAAGCTGCAATTTACTACATCTGTACCACTTTTTGCCACTTTACATTCTTTTAAAAATATATGTTTTCTTCTTTTTTTCATTTTCTTTTCTTTCTTTTATTTTGCTCATGTAAGCAAGGTGCCTGTGGCTGCACAGAAAGATATGCGTCTCTTGAGTTACTGCCTTGATGTGGCAGTTCAGGGCTTGTCTTGCCTTCATCGTATCTTCAAAACAACAATTGAGCTCTCCAGGACTGTTACTGTAGGACTCGAATCCTTGATACTACAATTATGCAGTTGAATAATTTTATGAATCTGACTTGCCTCATTAGATGGCTGGATAACTGCAGATTTTAAGTCATATGATGAAAAACTAAAATCTTACTTCTGCATATGCTCTTAATTTTCACTTTTAAAGCAGTGCTTCCCGATGTCAAATCTCTGGCCAGTTCAGGTCAAGAAAAATAATAAGAGAAAATACAATCACATTCCTCAGATGTTGAAATGTCTTAAACAAGTGGTATACCTTGTAGAAAAGTGAAATGGCAGTTCTTTTTCTGAAAGACACCAAGACACAAATGAAAAACTTTTCCTGTGCACCAAAGAGAGCAGAGTAATTTGTTTCCTGGTTTATAATGAAATTTGATCTATATACACCATGATTTTTAAGTAAGTCAGGCCCAATCTAATGTGGCCAGAAGGATTGCGCTCTGGCTAGTTTCCAGCCAGCCTTCCCAGTTTTAGGTTTGCCAGTAGATATTGAAACAGCTGCCTGGACAGAGTAACCGTTCGCCCAGACGAGTCTGGATTTTCCCCTTCTTGAAAGACAGCAACCCGATGGGCCATTTGAAATGTGTGCTGCAGAGGAGATTCCGCAGCCCAGTTGAGAATGAGGGGGAAGCAGATTTCGGATTTCTGTGTTCTGTTCCTGGCTTCTCCCCAGTTCTACAGTGGGCCTAATCCATTGGTATAAAATGAAGGATTCACATTGTTGTTTGGATCACATCCCACCTATCCTCATTGCATTTTGCTTTCCATGAATATAAAGCTGGCGTTTTAGCAATACTGGTCTGTCTGTGGAATTAAGAAGCTGAAAAAAAAACCCAACCAAAAAACTGTAATCTCTACAGAGTTTCAGGAAACTCAGATAAAAGGTCCTACAGAACTGCAGTGTTTTTGTCGGGTTTTTTTTAGGTTTTTTTTTTAATATTAATAATTAAGCCTTAATGAAAACACTGCTGGAGAGCTTTAAATGACCACTTTAAACTCAGTATTTTGAGTTATAATGAAATGGTTCCAATTGTATGTTTCAGTAAATTTTATCTACCCTTGTTTCTTTAGAAGAAGACCTACCAGTGCATCAAATGTCAGATGGTTTTCTACAATGAATGGGATATTCAAGTTCATGTTGCAAACCACATGATTGGTAAGTGAAGCACTAAAACTTCTCAGACAGATAGCCATTTCTCTTACTCATGATCATCATTGCCTCTAAAATTAAACGGAGTTAAGGAGAAATTAATTGTGCATCCATCAATGATTAACCTAGGCGTGATTGATTTTTTTATTCATATTATTAGACTTGATAAAGCATTAGCTATTTTATTTTCTGCAAGGGCTAGTTTAGACTTCTGCAGAGAATTATATATCCACTGCCAGTCAAAACACAGGTGATTAGCAAATTAAACTTCTAATCATTTTTGCATTATTGAAAACAAACTAACAGGAATGGTTAATGAACTGGATGTTAGCTTTCCGTAGAGTTTTAGACAGGTTTTAATTTCAGAAGTTATTATGGTAATGACACTACTGTGTACTTCTCAAGCACCTTGGTACCAAAATCAAAACTCTCAGGTTTTTGTCATTAGGAAACATAAATAATTCAAATGGCCATAAAATAGTATTGTTTGTTGTGTTTGAGCAGTCTGGGAAAAAAATCCTGAGTGTATCTGTATACATTTAAATACTATCATTTATTTGAAAAAAATTAGGAATTGTAGTAGTGTAATCTGCTCTTTAAGGTACAAGATTTTGCATCTTAAAAAGTCTTTTAGGATTCCTGAACCCAAGCCTGGCTTGATGTTTACAAGGCTGTTACAGTTGTAAATTGGAATAAAATAAAATCTACATTTTCTTTGATATTCATATTTTCCTATTATTTGCTTATTCCCCTAGGATTACCCATAATGTTTTCAATTTGGTAACCACTCCATAATAGCACTAGAGTTCTATCAGCCAATTAAAATTATCAAGCACATCATTTGCCCGCTAATAAGATAACATTGCCAGGGTTGTTTCGTTTTGCTTTTAGCTTCTTTTCCAAATTTCACTTTGCAAGACAGAGATGGATACCATGGATTTTNNNNTATGTTGGTTTTCTTGCTATAATAATAGAAAAGCATGCAAAGCACTGATCAACTAGGGTACAGAAGCCAGTATTTGCACATCCATCAACGAGAATTTTCTGGGTTTTTTTTGTTGGTTTGGGTTTTTTTTTCATTTTATAATATAAAAATACCTTGTTTCTTTTTTTTTTTCTTTCAAGGTAACATGCAGATTTCTTTCATGAGCACTAGTAATTTGACTGGACTGTAAAAGAAAGTTACCTATCAAAACTTAATAGCCCCTTTTTCTAATTACTTTATTAATAAGTTTCAATACAGTTAGACCATGAACATTTTAGATACTTTTCATAAAAAAGAATAAATGCAATTGACAGGTTGGTTTTGTGAAGGACAAAGCAATTTGCCTGTTGGATTAAGCATTAGTTTTGTTATTTTGTGTCTTTGTGGAGGAGATAATTTGAACTGCTTCACAGTATTCAAACTGGGTCAGTAACAAGGAATTTAAAAGCAGGTTATTACCAGCAACAGAACTCGCCATTTCTGCTCTTTTCTTTGGATCCAGTGTTTGATATGGTCTTAACTGTAGCATCTAGTGACACTGAAATGTGACAGGGAATATGGACACTGTGGCTAAGGGATGATGCTGGAATGGCTGACCAGTGTGTTTTCTTGCCACCCACTTCCCAAGTGCCTCAAATTTTCAGAATAGGAGACCACTCCTTTCATGAAATACTCAGCTTTTCTTTATTTTCTGTGTGAGTTTAAGTAAAGGGTCAGAATGGGAGGAGAGAAAGGAGGAGTCAGTAAAGCAGGACAAATCCAGTTTGCTAGCTTCAGCCTGAAGATCTGAAAAGACTGTGATTTTTCTCAAACTGAGCCATTAGGTGCCTAGGTTTTATTTCTAAAAGCTGGATGAGGTTGAATGAAAAAGAGAATATTTTAAAAAATATTTAATTGTTTTGTCTGTGTTGTATCTAATCATGCATGATATTGCTTCATGACATAACCATAGTGACACAGATTTAAACGTGCTTAATATAAAATCTTCCCAGTGAAATAAAGAGGGAGCTTGCAGAACATGCAGGGAGATTTGCCGGTCATGCTTCTGGTAATCTGTGTTCAGTGAAAGATTCTTATCTGCACTGCCAGACTTAACAGTGCAGCTCCTAATGATGTAGCCTCGATTAAGCAAGAGGATTTTGTCTTGGGGTGGAGTGAAAGGAATATCAACATTCCGGAGAGTTTTGAATGTGACCTCGGAATAGAAGCACAGGGAAAAATGATTTCTGATCTCCAATTCTGTTAGCTTTCTCCCCACTAATTGGATTTTTCCTTAGCTATCTTTCTAATTTCACTCTCCCCCCCTCCCCTTCAATTTATATCACTGTTCACAGGCCTGTTTCCAAGACCGTATTTTGTCTAGAGAGAAAAGTTCAAAGGGTGACACCAAGCGATTTAAAACTGGACTTATTTTATGTCTGTCTGTAGGTAGGCTTTAGTATTCCTATATAATACAGAAAAAGCACACACAAACATGTTCGTGTGAATATATATAATACACAGCCCATATATATACTCATAGATAACTGCATGCACGTCAGTATGTAGATTAAAAAAAGAGATTGGATGAAAAACTTAAGTGACTATTGACTTGTTGACACAGCACATTTACCATACAAAAAAATCCCTGTTTTTCTAAACACATCAGTCCCTCTCTTTTTTTACAAGTATCTGACAAAATATGTCTTCTTGCCTTGCTTTCCTAGTAGAGGATTGGCAGGACAAGATGTAGTGTTTTCAATCCTTTGGGAAAGGGAAAGTGAGAAATCTTTGGGAAGCCAGGGAGAGGGGAAAAAGGAAGACTTTAAATGTGAGGGAGAGGGAAGGTAATCTGGGAAGGCAGGTGTTAAAAGTGTGATGATCCCTAGATCAAATGCGGGGGCAGTAAATGCCTTTACAGACATCACCACACAGTGTCAGGAACTGTTACTTGCTCTCCTAGTAGAACGTTAGCATTATCTGTGTTGCAGTTATTGATGGATATGTGATATATTGATGGACATATTGAGGGATATTTCTTACCCGAAGTACTCCATAATTCAGGGAAAAGAGAAAAGAGAAAGCAGCTGGGACACGGGACAGACAAGAAAGTGGAAAGTCATCTGCCAAACTCCACTCAGAAATGGGTGGGAACCACTGAGAGATACATGCTCAGCCCGCTGAGGGACACTATTGCTACTCGCCATCTTTTTAGCAGTTTGCAGCCTAGAAAAGTTGGTGTCCCATCTAATTACTGTGCCTTTTGAACACGATCCCGGGATGTAAACAGAGTTCATGTTGCTAATATCCACAGAGAGAAGTTGCATTATGGAAGGTCACTGAGGCAAAGATATGTTTATAAAACCCCAGTGTGAAACTTAGACTTTTAAATAAGGCAACCGGAATTACTTTGTTGGCTAAAATAGCTCCACTGAGGGTAGGTATTTTTAGGTTGTGTGTATGTGTGTGTTTTTGTCTAATCAAATATAATCTCAACTAGACATTTAGCAGGGGAAGAGGGATTAGAGGCTATTTGAAAAGCCTCTTACTCTTCTTTGTTACGAGGGTATATAGTGTTTTTACAGATTTTATTATATGTTTCAATCAATTCAACAAGAGGGATTATGCCACCTAATGGAAAACAAAATCTGCAGATGACCCAGTGAAGTGTAACCTTAAATATCTTTGACAACAATATGATTTACATTATTATACAAATTATATATTAAAAAGATGTCACAGGGATGGCTTTCCTCAGTAACTACAGGTTCATTGCTTCTAGAATTTACCATTTTAAAACTGTTCTGCAGCCTTTAATCAAGTCTTCCCAACATCTTTGTGATGGGACAAGGCAGTAAGCCTTTTCCATCGAATACATGAGGACAAAGAGGCAATGAAGTGGAATTTCTTGCTTGCATTACGTGAGTCAAAGTTCCAAGAGTTCTGACTGCCAGATCTGTCTGCATGTTTCTAGACACCATGCCTCATCGAGCAACACCCGTACTTGCTTAAACTGCACACTGATTCAGGCTTGGGTTAGGGGATGCCAGCAGACAGAGCGCGAGGCACACTGTGGGCTTTTTTTAAATAGGCCCTTTCTTTTGGCATTATTCTGTACTTTTTTACACGTAGGTGCATGTACTTTTGTGTGGATAATGGCGAGGGTGATTGCCAAATGAAGACACATTTGTCGGTGTGTGTGTTGAAATTTGTTGATAAAACAATGTCTTAGCTTTTTTAGGAAGTGCTGGCAGAAATGGTAATTCTTCAGACGCCTTCGTTCTTTTACCTTTCTCTCCGTGTGGAATACATTGCATTTTTAGCAGCTTTCTTTGAGAAAATTCTGAGTGCATGGTGTCTATGGAAAAGAGGGAGGCTTCTGGCATCCGTTTGTTTTCATCACATAGTTTACAGTTGGCATTTGACCTGAGAGGGTAAGAAGAGAGTTTACTCTTGTTTGTGTTCCGTTTGCTGCACTCCACTGCTCCTTCTATTATTTTCCCTGTTGTTTTAAGCAGACAAGCTAAACATTGCTTTTTCTTCCACTGATTCCTTTACATCTGTAGTATCTGATGCAGCTCAGTGTAAATAGACTAAACAGTTGCCTAGGATTTTGCACATGTGCACATACAGAGTGTCGCAGACTGGGAGAGTTAAGACATGTTTAACTCAGAAAAGGAATTACTGCATATAAAATTATGAGACTCAACAGCAGTAATGTAAATTTGTAAGTGCTCTGAATAAAGTGCTGTTAGGCACGAGATAATGTAAAGAGATGACATTGCCAAGAACTATTTATGAAGAGCTTAATTTTTTTCACTCTGATAATTCTTGACCAATAATTACCAGCTTCTAATTATCTATTTTAGTTAGAAAGAAATCTCTATCACTACGGAGGTTGGCATTGCAACTAGCGCATAAATCCCCAAAGAGGTAAATGTGTTCCAAACAGCCACAAACAACTGTCTCATGAAACATAGTGAGCAAATTGCGAGCCGCTGGCTGTGCACAACAGAGCAGCACATTTACCATTGAGGACTGATCAGGCTGACAAAGAGAATGATAAAAGGGGGAAACAGCCACAATCTTTGTAGTTTGCTGCTACTTTTGTCGATGAAGAAATCAAGTCTCGGTGTCACAGCAAGAGCCATTACCCCTCTGAAGACTCAGGGAGCAAAGGGGAAGGGTGTCATGGTTGGGATTCAGTACCTTTTTTGCAACCCTAATTTTGCAATTTCTGTGTAGGTCATTTCTGTTAAGTAATCGGACTTTTCTTTCTTCAACCTTTCCAATATCATGTATAAAACACGTTTCGTTACGTCTGTTGAGGTGAGGTGAGGAGTTTGATTTTTAGGGGAGCCTGTTGTGCGGCATTTAGCAAGGTAGCGGGTGTAAGCAGGAGGAGGAAATGAAGGAAAATTAATAAAAAAATAAAGATGCCAAGCACCAAAGTTAGCAAATGGGAAAACAGGATGAAGCAACCCTGCAGTTGACAAGAAGAATTGTCATTTATACCAGCAAATACTTCATTAAACCCAGGTAAACAAATCTATGCTGGACCAATTTGTAGTTTAGAAAGAAGACTATGTAGAAAGTGGGATTGAATGTTTTAATTTCTCTGCAAAGAATTTTTACAGCTGTGGTTTACAATAACAAGTAGTATGTAACCATTAGAAGACGTAAAGACACATTTTAGTGCAACTCATGATTTTTGATTTTTTTTTTTTTTCCATGACAGTGATAGAAGTATGTAATATGTATATAGGCTTGTGTGTCGTGTGGATATGCATGTTTGCTTTATGCATGTATTAACTGCATGCATAATAAACCTATAAAAATAAATCCTCTTATTTGCCTCACAGTTGTGCAGTGTACATTACAGTACACATGGACAACTTCACTGATGTGAAGACAAAGGAAATACCTCAGCTGCCTTTCTGGAGACCAAGAAAAACTTAGTCTGGTTGAATAGCATATGGCATTCACACTCTCTATTCTTTGTCTTGGTGCTAAGGTGATTAAACCCCATGATTTTCTTTTCACTTACACAGAAATCTGTGCTGGTCAACTACTACTTGTTGCACCATATTGTCCTCAATTAATACATCTTCAGTACATCAGTTTAGTAGCTCTACAGTAAAACTGATTTTGTGAAGTCCCTCTTTACCTGAAGTTTGGAGAAAAAAAAAATCCAAAGATGTGCATGTACACGCTAGAGGAGGAAGGAGGTGAAGACTTACTTTTGTAGGTCATTTTTCACTGATTCCTGGGTATTAAGAAATAGAAATTGTTTTATAGTGAAGAGACGGATTATATACTCTTAGCATCAGAAAATAATTTGGATGTCTGAGAATGTCCTATTTACAGGCAGAGCTGTCTAGAAGTTAGAGGAAACTTGGTCACCTTGTCTGCAAAATGAGGAGATATAATTGAAATATCCAGGAAAACCAGCATTTGGAGTTAAATCTGAGAAAACGTAGGTTTATTTTGTGAGTAGCTGGGTTACAAAATAGACGAAATC
Source organism: Ceryle rudis (assembly GCA_033439905.1). Taxonomy (NCBI): domain Eukaryota; kingdom Metazoa; phylum Chordata; class Aves; order Coraciiformes; family Cerylidae; genus Ceryle; species Ceryle rudis. The sequence continues at coordinate 71,100 of JAAGNO010006727.1, read as the reverse complement.
TGGGCTGTTTAATACTAACAGGAAGCTACTCTCCTGTGGGCAATGCTGGCTTATTTGAAAAGCCCATAAAGGGTTTCTGCACGGCCCATACAAAAGGGATACTTTCTCTTTAATAGCCATCTGTACAGGAGAGATGAGAAGTGGGCCAGGTCATCTCTCCTCAGCTGTCATGATATTAACGTAGGTAATGGAGCAAGCTCTGCGTTCTGCTGGGTGTTGTTTTTCATAGATGTTCATCGATTTACACAGATAATTCTATTTATTTCTTAGAGTTGGTCCAAGCAAACCAGGCAGAATAACAAACACCAAAGCATTTCAAATGACTTTTATCTTTGTTTTTTCGTAATGTAACTTTTGTCTAAAAAATGGTGTCACACCTACTGTGCAGATGGCTGCATGATTTGTAAACCGGCCAAAACATTTAAACAAATGTGTGATCTGGGGATAGATTAAATAAAGGATAAAATGGAGTGTGGACCACAAATTCTAATAATCAGATGATTTTAAGTTGTGTGTAGTGTGGAGCGATGGTAGCGGCGATAGCAGGGAACGCTTGCCAATGACAGCAAGGTGCCTTACAGATCTCAGGATGGAGCCCGTGGCCTAGTAGGCCTCAGTTTGAGAGCTGCACATTTGCTGTACAGCTGGCAGCTCTGTATGGGGACATCAGATAAAACTTATGTAAAATGAAGTGTTATTGCTTAGTATGAAATTGTGCAGAGAGGGAATTTGCAGACAGTAACTGAAAACAGAATTCATGGTACCAATGAAGCAGACTGTAAATATGAAGAGGCTTTAATTATCTGCGCAATTTAACAAAAAATTCAAGACGTATTCGGGAAAGGCGAAGGCGGCTGTAAACACGTGAGAGCGGCACTGTTCGCTGTGCTTCAGGTTTGGTTGGATATTAGGAAAAATGTCTTTACTGAGAGAGTGGTGAGGCATTGGAACAGGCTGCCCAAGAAGGGGGTGGAATCACCATCCCAGGAGGTGTTTAAAAAACATCTAGATGTGGTACTTCAGGACATGTTTTAGTGGTCCTGATAATGTTTAGGAGACAGTTGGACTTGATGTTCTTGACGGTCATTTCCAACCTTTATGATTCCATGTGTGTCACGTATTTGGGCTGCAGGTGCCCTGCCACCCCCTGCCCCCACAAGGGTGCTTCCCCCTGCTGAGCTGCCCTGCTTGGAGCTGCCACTTCGTGTCAGGGCTTGGAGGCAGGAATGGTGAATTGGGTTTTTTTGGGACAGCTTTTGGGGAATGACCACTGACATCTCAAATGGTTAAGTCAGGGCGCAATGTGCAGACCTTGTCTTTATGTCTTTGTTTGGTTTTTTTTGGGGGGTGGATACATTGGACTAAAGAA
>JAAGNO010006727.1:55000-65385 GCA_033439905.1 Ceryle rudis | reverse complement strand
CCTTTGCCGTGCAAACCCTATGTGACTTCCCAGCATAAAGAACGTGGAGAAACAAACCCACCCCCCTCCCCCCCCCCCCCCCCCAAGGCCCCCAGATGAGACTCCTGTAGAGCACTGTGTAATTCATTGAACAGCCTGGGAGATGTTGATGTTTACCACTTCGTTCAATTAGATACTCAGAGGCAACTCAGCCTTCCATTTGCTTCAAGTTTGGTTAAAAAGCCTCACCCAAATATCGCTTAGTGCAAAGTGTGATTTGCAAACTGTCATAACATGATCAAATCAAAACCAATTTTCACCAGAACAGTTAAATACTCTTCTCATCAGCTGAGTGACATTTCCCTGCCAGATGTGAACTTTTCACCCACTTTGCTCCTTGTGTGCTGTTATTCTTCAAGTCAGACTTAACAGGGATGGTATTTTTAACCTTTTTTTGATTAATATAGCTGAGCTTAAAAAAAAGAAAGCTAAAATACAAACAAGAGGAAATAAAATAAGTGAGGAATGAAATAAACAGGCTTGGGCAGAGAACTAGACAAGAAAACTTCATCTTAGGGATACTTCTTAATAATGGGAAAGTTCTCTACTTTTACCTGCTGCTGCATTTGCACCAGTGAGTGTGCCTAGCGGTACAGGCTGGAATTGTACTGCCAGGAAAACCCTTCATGGTGGTGCATGGGAATAAATTAGGTGATAGAAAATAGGACTCTAATTTCTGTGATATGTCACCTATCGTATTTTATCGTATCTTACACCAACTGCTGCTTTTGTGTGGCAGGTGCTTCTCTTTCAATCCTTACCGTGGGTCCTCCAGGCCAGCCTTTTTGTGGGCTGGTGATTTTCTTTGTCTCCTTTAACCTAAAGCTTCAATAGAAGTTCTCTTCTCTGACAAGAGAAACACTCTCAACACACTTTAGCTCCCCTTTTTTCTTAAATGTATCCTTCCCATTCATCTCCTTCAAAAGCAGATTTGGAAGGCTCTTTGAATTCTCCTATGCCATCGTCTCCCACAAAACGCAGTTAACTTTTCCATGGCGTTACTCAGTCTCTCCCTGTTCTTTTTCCTTTATGGTGTTCTCCTTTCTTGTTTGGAGTTCTCTTTTTTTTTTTTTTTCAGGTCTTGTTCTCAAGTTCTTTGCTTGACAGGCTACAAAGACAATTTTTGTTTCAGAGTGTTGAAATGGGAGTCAGAACGGGTGCAAACTTGTGGTGGTTCCAGCATTTCCAGTGACTTCTTCACTAGCCAAGAACAAGTCACTGAAATGTAAAATGGAGACAGTACTTACCCACAGAGACGCTTCAAGACAAATTAGTTAATGTACATTAAGAAGGAAAGGTACTGTAATGCTGTAAATAGCAAGCTGTTAAATTATTTGTGGTTTATATTGTCTCTTGGCTAACGGGGAATTCTTCTGCTTGCCTTAGAGCTCCCAAATTTGGTTCATGTTTTCTATCCATTTCAGAGGCCAATTTAAAAGAAATTGTTCCTCCTCTTTGACCGTATCATCACTTCTCACAGACGTGGTCCAGCTGATTTCTATTCTCGACATCACCTTCACCACACAACAAAAATTGTCCTTCATTTCTTCCCCAGTCAGAACCAGTTAACAGAAAGAGAGTTAACAGAAATTGTGATGGCTTCCATCAGGCAATAGCATTGGCTTATTCCTCTTCAGAGTTTGTCCTTTGTCACTGCAATTCTGAAAGTTGCTTCAAGGTCCATCTACGCTGAGGGTCCTGTACCCTGCACAAATCTCTTTCTCGATTTCTATATATGCTGCTATCATATGGAAACATTTCTTCTCTCCCTTGCCTAAACCAATTGCCTTTCTTTGTCTTCCTTGTCTGTCATTAATTTGCAACCAATTATGGCTGGGCTTTTGTAACAAATGTCTGGGTTCACACTATAAAATGTATTGGCAGTCTTTACCTTCAGTCCCTCACTGTGACATTGGCTAAGCCTTGTAAAAATGGCCCACTTTTTCAGTATTCTCTGCTGAAATTACCTTCTTTTTAATCTATAACCCTGATTCAGTACCAGCTATAGCTGGCACCACGGATCTTGTAGCTTTAAATAGTATGCCTTAATATTGCCCCCTTTGTATGCTGTATTGTAATGAAGCAACATCACTAAATTGCAGTGAAGGGTGATTGTTGCATGGGGATGACTACTACACCTTGGGGTCCATTTGCACCAGATTATTTTTTTATTGTTGTTATTACAACCCATCTTCTTTACTCTCTTGATGCCAAACTTGCTGTTGGACATCCGCGCAGCACAGGGGATCTTTAAAAACATTTTGGACATCAACTTGTCCCTTAGGTGCACACCGATGACTGTTTAGTCCCAGACTCTGCCATCCTGGGTGGCTTTGCAGTACTTCAGTGATGCCAGCGTGGTCCGTTCACTCGACTTGCAGCGTTCTTCATCATTTGCTCTTAAAAAAAATTAGTTTGTGGCTGATAGAAGTGACAAGCATTTCTTGCTAACCATTTTCAAACAGGAACAATACTAGATTTCTAACAAATGGAACATGCGTTTTCTCTTCGTGCTATTCCCCATACGTTTTTACAATACAGAAGAGTGCAGAAATGATTTTACTTGAGCTGTTTCCTTTCCTTTTGGCACTGTGTTCACATTCAAAGAAGAGTTACAGCAGTAGTGTCAGTTTATCATCCAGTGCCACGATCTCAAGGAGTGTTCTGCAAAATTCAGTTTCACCCAAGTAATAAAAAAATATTATTGTTGCAAAGATACAATTATTTTAATAAAGACATTTTCACAAATATTTCCAACTTCCAAATACAAGCTTCAGCGAGGTAAGAGTGCAGATTTCTGCCTTAGCTGTAGAGGCAGCAGCCTTCATCCACGAAGGCAAGTTGTAACTGATTTGTCAGACGATAAAGTGGAAGATAAACATTGATTCCATATGGGTGCAGGCCAAGAAATTGTCCTGTGTTCTACAACAACAGGACATCTCAGGAGACCATAGCTGACATACTTACTAGAGGTACAAAGAATCGCTGCCCATTCCCATATCCCCTCATCGCTGTAGCCTGCTGCCCGATTACACTTTTGATAACGTTCGATAGCAACGTTCCTGTCGCCCCTCCCACTGCAGCCTGGGGAGTCAGCATCCCCAGCTGGTGCTCTGCTGAGGGGTGGAAGTAGAAACTACAGCTCCATTGCATGACTTGCATGGTATCAGGTGTTTGGGCTTGAGGCTCTGGTGGCTGCGTTCCTTGGCCGGGACTATTTGCACCAAGACAATTGTCCCAAAGCAGGAGTGTCGTGGGTTCCTCGGGCTCACGTGTTTACCTGCATCCGTATCTGAAAGTTGGAAATGGGCTTGCATGGCACTGCTGTAGGGATTGGAACGAGGAGGTCTGATCCTGAAAACATGTAACTATGTGGATGATTTTATTCAGACGAGTAGATGCCACAAGCTTCCTTTTACACCGGAATCAGGCTGTATGTGTTCTCGAGCGTTTGCAAGACTGGGGCCTAAATTGCAATTCCGGGCGGTATTTTAACAACGTGTTCTAAATACGGAAAAAAAAAAATCTCCCGTAATGAAGTCATCATCCCATTAAAACATCTTTTTTCCCTCAGTGATACCAAATGTGAATTTTGAGCTGTAATTTGGATTTTTTCCATCTTTATGAAGCTGACACATTTTCTTCATTGCAAGGCAGCTTTTTTTTTTTCTATTTCTTCTTTAGCTTAATACTGTGGCCGTGTAGCGTTCCCATTTAAATCAGGAATTCGAGCTGACACACCTTGAATTGAACTATCAATTCTTTTAAAACTGGCGCCAGTTCCACGCCATTTGGTCGTACAAACTTCCGATTACGGGCCAGAAAGCATTGATTTTTAGCTGTCATTTCTAGCTCACACGCTGTAGAATTGAAATTTAAACCTTAATCCACTCTTTAATACAGTTAATTTTTAATGTGCAGTAATACTAATTGAAATAGCCTGAATTTAGTAAGTCACCACAAGACATTTTATAAAAGCAGGAGTCTCCACTGAGAGCTGGAAGGACAGGTAATCATTGTTACAGTGTTTACAGAATAAATGCACTCTCTGCAGGCAATTCCATGCCAAGAGATTTTTTCGTTAGTTTATACTAATATATTTCATCACAGATTTAAATTTGTTTTCAGAGTTTCCTACTGAAACGCATCTGTTGTCGTGAACCAAGTTACTTTGATTTTGTTTTTAATGGAAGTGTTTATTCTTATAGAATATTTTCAGTCTGAACGTCTGCATTTTTAGTGTGACTGTCACTGTATTATCTACTTGTCAAATGCATTGTAATGTGCAGAGAAATGCGTTCGGTTTTCTACCTGTAAAATAGTCAGCCATGCAGTTTCTATGTATGATAAACCGAAGCTGCGTGTTCTGTTCCTGACCGGTTTTCCCCTAGGTTTGCTTTTCTTATAAGCAATATATCTTGTGCCGGCTCGATTTCACTACATCACTTTTAATTTTCAGTTGTGGTCTTTTCAGATGTTTTAGCAGGGAGGATGGAGAGGGGATTCTGACTGCAAAGGAGCAGGTCTTACACAATTAACCAAGGAGGAATTTAATCATTTTTATAATAGCAAGATGTCATTGCTACATTTATCTGATAAGAAGGAATACTTCTTAGAATGCATCAGTTCTTCTGATGAATGGGCTTGTACGGTGTTCAAAGTGAGCACCAATGTTAAGTGAAAAAAAAAATAAAAGGCATGTGCTTTATATCATCCTTTCTTGTCTTTCACATGACAGTATTTAATAAGCCAATAGTCCTTTTAAATATTTAGCAAAGGTTCCCTCAAAACCTTTCCTTATATTCAAAGGGGATTTTGAGACATTTTGCAGCACATATGTAAAGATTATGCTTTAGTTTTTGAAATGGTGGTAACATGGCATATTCCCTAAAGGAAGTGCAGGACAACATGGCATAAATACATTCAGCAGATTTCACACCCACAGAACACCAGAATTGATTCCCATTTTTTCGGATTAAGGGTTCAAACTGACTCCCATTTTGTCAAAAGATAGCTGCACTGAGTTTATTTGCACAGAATATTCAAACATTATTATAGCATTTAGTAAAAACCCTGCAACTCACAGTATGGTATTTTAAAGGCTCCTTCCCAGTACCTCATCTGTAACAATGAACATTTTCTGAGTTGGGGGTGAGAGAAAACCAAAGATCGAGTTGTTACCCTCTTCTGAGACTAGGATAGTACATCACTAGGTAACGCTTTTAGGTTCTGTAGCATGCAAAGCAGAGATTTAATAGCATAGTTGCTGCATGATGCTGTTAATCAAACAGTAATAAATCATTAGAAACCCTGTCTTCTTTGACAAACGTCTGCATGTTTCAGATCCTTGTTGTATGCTAATTAATCCTCAGTAAGTACTTGTATAATAATTAAATATCTTGCACGTAAAATACAGCCAAGCCCATCAATACTGTTTAAGGAGGTTGTACGTTGGGTTTTATCTTCGAAAGAATTTGGGTTTGCTGTGTGGTGCAACGGGTATTTCTTGGGCTGGCCTGTAGGTGTTGGGTGCTGTGCCTGGTGTGCTCCTTTTTTTCCCACTTCTCATGGTTAGGAGTGGGCTACAGAGGTTGGGTGAACCTGTCTGGCTAGTCCATCATCAGGTGGCTTGTGCTGCTGCCTGGCCGAGCACGTTCCTGCCCCATGGGAGGCACTGCAGTGGTTCTGCAGTCTCCTGGCTGTGGTCACCAGTGAGGAACATCTTTGCTGGTGCTCAGCTGCCTGGCTTGAGGCTTCCACTCCTCTCCTTCCTGGGGATATCGCCAGTCCTCCTACTTGTTACTCAGGCTGTGAGCTGTGTGCAAGAACTTTGACCAACTGAAGAACTGTATCTTCAGGGGTTTGGAAGAAAAGAGAGGGGCTATATGTGGTGGGTATAAGCCCCACTGAGTGTTGCACATAGTGGTTAGTTTAACCCCTGAAGGTAGAAGGCAGTGTTTTTCTGCAAATTTTATTTTCTTTTTGGGTGAATATGTCTATTTTTTAAATTTTCAATTTCTATTGGCCTCTAATATCTGCTGCCTTTTTTTTTTTTTCCTTTTTTTTTTTTCTTTTTAACATTGTAGAAAAATAACTGAGTTCCAAAGAAATAGCACTGTAGCCTGTTTACAGAGTATTAGGCTCCTATTTAAAATGTTGAATTTCTTTCTGGGGGGAAATCATGTTCATATGTATGGCGTATTTGTTTAAGTATTCAAAAAATTAGGGTGTTAATTGCATGCGTGTGTGTGACTATAAGAAAAGGTCTATATAGTTACATAGGGTAGACGTATTTAATATGCATAGCTTGATATATGTTGACCTCAGGTTATGAGAGTAGAAAATCCCATTTTCCAGCTTGTTTCAAATGTAGTAAAAATGCTGCTTCAGTTGCTTTATGCTACTCACATTGGGAAAGGTGCTTATACTGTGATAATTATCATCAAGGAATATTAATGCGTTCAGCATTTGTAACCCAAAAACTCATTATAGCTTAAGCTGTGCATCATCTGTGAAGAGAGAACTTTGCCAGAATTCGCTCTTCACAGGGGTTGCCTCCTGCTTGTGATGGAGTGGTCAGAGTATTGTAAGAGGTCACTTAGGCTATTTTTGAAAGCTGAAGTTTTGCAATTTTTGATTCACTACCTTCTGTCTAAATAGCTTAGCATTCTTGCACCACCACCCCCCCCCAAAAAAAAAAAAAAATTTGCTTTTTCTAATTGAATGCCTGGTGAAGAGCATAAAGCTAAAAGATTGCATCTCATTATCTGCAAGAGGCTAAAGGTGTAGACGTAAATATTGCACATCAAGGTCATGGAGATTTCAGGGTCCATATTCCATCAGCATACATGGGATTTGCACAAACGCCACTGTCACTCATGCTAATGGGAACCAGCCGTTCCAGTCCTCTGATCTTTGATAAGAATCTGTTTTCTTACTTGTGTTAACTGTTGATGCTTTTGGTAGCAACTTCCACCTCAGTATTTTTGTATTCTGGGACCATATGTTAGTTCCTTAATGCTACTTATTTCACCATGAAAAGTAGGGTTTATAATTTTTACACCTCTGATGTCTTCCAAGCTCCTGGATGCCCAGTTTAAGAGCCTTCACATACTCGGGCAGCTTGTTCAAAACATCAGAGCTCAATTCTTTCCTCACTCGAATTTCTCATCAATGTCCCCCAGTTGACTGAGCTGATTTACATTAATGTTGCTGAGAGGAGGTTCAGTCCTGTAAGGGTTATTTTGTATTTTCATTAGCCTGTCTTGTCGTGAGAGTCTATATCTGGCTGTACATTACAGTACCCAAATATATCTTAGAATGGTTACAGAATAAGATGACCAAAATATCTAGAAATAAATAATAACCTGCACTAAAGAATTTAATTTTTGTTGACTTGTAATTGAAATCTTCCTTCCAACTGAGCACTCTTTGCTTCCACCTTTGCTAATGAAGACTAGCAGAGCCAAAATTGTCTTGCTCATTTGTGAATTTTTCATATGGCCAGGTTTTATTATTTCTCTTCCCCAATATTGATACATTGCTTTTCATTTCTCACTCTTCATTTTGCCTTACGTTGCATGTTGTAGTTTGCCTTCTGCTAGGCAGAGAAGACTGGATTTTGTGGGCTGCTTTATTTCTGAGGTCAAGATATGAACCTGGCCTTGCTCCTGGGAGGACTAGAAAAATCTATTTCATAACTTTCTGCAGGCCTCAAAGAAAGCTAAGAAGAAAAACACAAAACCCACAGGCCTAGTTTAGACCGGGTGAAGAGTTGGATTCATCAATAGGAAAGCTTGCAGCTGATCAGCTTTTCTTGTCATCAGGAGTCCCTGCTGTCAGAGCATACTCCACTGATACAACAGAGCTTTGGGGAGCCTTGTGAATCTTTTAAACATCTACACATTTGTCCAGAAATACCTAACTTGAAAATATAGAACACATCTGCTGAAGGAAGAAATTGCTTGTCTGTTAAATCACCAAAATGAAGGGCTCAAAAGACAGGTAGACACAGTCCTCGTGAGCTGAATGTGGGTATTACGGGTCTGCTCAGTTCACTGATGGGGCCTAACGTTGGTTGGTGCAGTAGAGTGCTAATGCCTTGTAATGAATGGCTGTCTTGAACCAAAAAAAGCTGCTCAGCAGGTGAGAACACTGTTGATGGGAAATAATATGGTACCATATCTCCTCTGTGGATGTAAACTTAATAATCTCTATGAATTTTGAGTAACCTTGCTTCCCTTCCAAAGAAACATTATGAAAAGATTGCTTCCAAATCCTTCAGCTACTCACTGTTCTTGTGATAGATGCCTTAGTCTTTACCATGAGGCTCTGGAAATGACTGTGTGTTCTTTGCAAGAGATAAGGATGTCGACTTTCAAAGGAGAAAATTGTATTTTCATGTTTAAGTTCACTGTTTGCGCTTGATGTGGTGAAAGCCAAGTGTGAAGAATTGCCTTTGAACATTATTTCTCCGTCTTCTGTATCTCAAAACCTCTGAGTTATTATGCTAAAATGTTCTATTACATGTAATAAAGGAAGGTTGGAAAACTGGAAATGGAGCAAGATTGCCTCCATTGATTTGGCTGCACTTGGATTGCTCGAGCTACGTCTTAAATCACAAAGAGGGTCATCTTTGTGCAATGGAATAATGTTCCTGAAAAGACCAAACAATCTGCATTTGCTGAGGGCATGACAAATGAAACCCTGATCCGGTTTTAACAGTTCCTCCTTTTAATCAAAAGGGAAAGTGATGGGATTGATTCTTCTCCCACTTACACCAACACAGTGAGCTACTGAGTAGGTGATCATGATGAATTGTGAGCGAATGGTTATGACAAAGGAAACTGAAATCAGGATTAGGTCCAGCATTTGTTTTTAAAGCTGTTAATATTCACTCTATCCTTCTTTCACTTTTCTTTTTTCTCAATTTTGTATCCTATTTGTCAAAATTCCTGATATATGGGGAGTGAGCATGGAGGGAGCATCTGCTTTTCAGCCAGACCCAGAAAATACTTGCATAATTTTTAAATTCATCTAGATTCTATTTCATGCACAGGGATTTTGTTGGAATATTTAAAATCTTTAAGCTTTCAATTTTTAAAACAAAATAAAACAAAACCAGTAGGCCCCTTACATTAATAATAATAATTTTTTAAAAAGTGCCATTTTAGTCTATTTGGCTTATTTTATGCAAATCCAAAAGCTCAAAGATTTACTGTATGTGTAAACTCACAACTGAGCAGATTAGATATTGTAGCATGATGTTCAAAGGAGAGCTATTGGAATGGTAGAATTCTTGGCTTGGCTCCCTCTTCAGATGTAATTGCTGCTTCATTAGGTCTTGGAAGAGTTTCCTATGGTTAAATTTAATCAAATGGTTTAGAATGGCAAGCTCGTACGCTCAAAATTCCAATACCATTCAGAATTTTTAACAAGATTTCCCTCAAATCTTTTTTAAACAAATACTGTGTAACACTAACCGTAGGTTCCGAAGTAATTCTTAGCAGGTCGTCATAATAAATAAAGTCTGATTTAGAAGAGTCCGCACAGGACTTGGATGCTAAAGGGGAGTCATCTGTTGTAGCTAAAACCTGCTTGCCAGTAGCCTGTGCAATTAAGTAGCAAGACTCTGGTGCTCTTTTAGCTGTATTAGTGGGCAGCTCTGTGTTTTTTTTCCCGAGTATCTTTTACTCATGTAGCTATATTCTAATTCACTGTGTTTTAATTAGCTTGGCGTGCTGCGTTAGCTATTTCAGTTGATGTGGTTATCTTGAAGACTTCTTCCCATACTTGAGGGGCAGTGAACTGCAGCTTCCTAAAGCACATCTACGGGGTGGATGGGAGAGGCTGGTATTACAGTTTAGTGAGAAATATGAAAAAATGGCTCAAAATGATCGACATGAAAGAGGAAGAGAGGGTGGAGTGAGTGGAAAGGAGAAATGGAGCCAGCAAACAGTATGAGCATGCCACTCTCCTCTTTCCAAAGCCACTGAAAACAGTACATGAAGGACAGTTGCAGCACATATTTATTCCAAAATAAATGATAAGAAAAATGTAATTATTTCTGGAGCCGTGGAAGGAAGGAGGGAATGGATAAATTAAAAGAGTGTTCATTTGCAGTCCTTAACTTATTACAAAATGTCGGCTTTTAAGGTAATGAAGGGATGTAGGGGAGCGTAATGATGTTTATCCTTTTAGCAAGTAAAAATACAAATGCACACCTTGGGAAGCAAAGGAAGACAAGGTCCCCATCCTGAAGACCTTACAGTCTGGATTTTGCACAATACTGTAATATGCAGTAGCAGCTTCAGAATATTATGGTTTATTTCTGTAAACACCAAGTC
>JAAGNO010006727.1:47500-50000 GCA_033439905.1 Ceryle rudis | reverse complement strand
ACACTTGCAGGCGCAGGGGTTTAGCAGCCTGTGTAACAACTTGCAAGATCAAGGCCCAAAGTGGGAAAGCCTCATGTGGCAGCATTCACTAAGCAGAGAAAGTCACACTGCTAAGGTCCAGCTGGTAAAAAAAAAAAAAAAAAGGGCTTGTAACCATATTATGAAACCTCTCCTGCGAGCGTACAAAGGGGGGTAAAGGATAGGAGAACACTGAATGAAAAAAAAAGAAAGTTTCAAAGGAACATTGGATAAAAAGAGGGTTTTTTCATTCTTAAAAAACACCATCTGAAGACAGGAAAATGAGACCTATTTAGCTTAGGGAAAAAAAAAGTCTGAGTGGGGATTTAAGAGAGATGGATTATATTCCTAAAAGGAAATGGGTTTGATGCCAGTCAGCTTTCTGAAGTAGCAACTAATATGAAAACAAAGGGTTCATGACTGAGGCTGTGACTGAGCTACAGCAGACAAACAGTTTAAGAGAGAGCATTTTTTCATGAAAAGGGTGGATGGAATATGGAGCTTTCTGCCAAAGTCAGCAGTGGAAATAAGCAGGGGGAGTTGGATGCGTTTTTGGAAAAGAAGGGAGTAGTGGGGTACTGGCTGTTCTGGGGGAGCCAAGGTTAGGAAATGTAGTGCAGTTTGTACACGCTCTGTTTATGGTGGAAATATGGAACCTTCAGAAGTTTTTCACCTGGCTTTTCATTTTTCCATATATCTCAGCATCTTTTTGCTGCTTCGTATGAATAATATATTTAAAAAAAAAAAAAAAATCTTCCTTTTTAAACTGTAGGATGCAGCAGCATCTATGAGGGGAAAGTAAAATATACTGTAGGTTTCAACTGCTACTGAGCAGTATTAAGAAAAATTGTCGGCTGCGCGATATTGACGGCAAGAATTAATTTCTCTGTAAGTTAAGGTGTAACAGCTTGATAGAAAATGCCATCAAAACCCACTGTTGCAAGAATGCCAATGTTGTTCTTCCTTCATTTTCACATTAGGCTTAATTATTTGCTGGATTTTAATACTAGTCGGTCATTCTTAACATCATTGAATTAACACCGAACTCTGAATTGGTAAAAAGCCTGATGGTGCCCCATTTCATTGTAATAGTGCAATACAGATTAAAATTGCATCTGTTAAGATTACATTGTGTGTTTGGATTATGGGATGCAGAAGCACAATAATCTCTGCTGAGTATAACTATCGAAGCAAATAACCTGTAACCAATCACATAGTTCTTCTGTTGAAAAATGTGAGCTAGAAAGGATTACATCTTGGAAAAGATCATAAATCTGTCATCGCTAATGTAATCTTTACAGGAGCTTTGTAACCAGTTAGCGACTAAAAGAGATCATTACTTCTTTTGCCATAATTACAATCATAACACATATTTGATATTTTATAACTTTCTTTGTTCGGCAGCAAATGCATTATAAAGTGTACAGCATTAATAAATAGAGGCATAATGAATGTGACTAATTGATTTTGGCAGTCAAAGACTGGCATACTTTTTATACAATAGGGAATCCATTCAAAGAAGCTTAACTGCTATTGAGTATGAGCCTTCAATGTAATAATGGGACCTCATTTGGATTCTGTTGTATGAGGTGAGTAAAGCAGTACAAGTTAATACTACATACAGCAGTGTAGTTCAGCGTGTAATATACGCTCGCAGGTAGTGATTCCTGCTATATATATATTCACTGCTATAAACTGCTATATCCCAGCTCAGACAATCTATCTGTATACCTATATACAATCCTATCTGTATACCTGTCATCAAGAAACTCTGAGTCTTGTATGGAAGAGGGCATATTTAAAATATTCCTCTTTTTGGTTTGGTTTTTCTCTTTCGGTTGGTTGGTTGGGTTTTTTATCTGACTGTATTGGTACTACTTTTTGTCCTAATCTCTTTAGTGCTGGACTCAGATTTTCCCTGCATATGAAATCCATAGACAGCAATGAAAGTGCTGGGAGACAGCACAAAAAGATTAAATCGTATGCCCAAGTGCAACAGCGTAGCCTTTTAGCAGGTGTTTAGTAAAAAATTAATTCCTTGAAATTCCAAGGGAGAAGCCTGAGGGTTTATGAATAGTATGACCAGTCTTACAATCAAGACTTTGGATGGATATCAAAACTGATTTTGTATTCTTTACAAAATCTCTGTAAAATAAATACATAATGAGGAAGCTACTTAATTGTAGACGCGACAATGACAAACCCAATGGAATCTTGCACGCCTATAAATCCTGTCACTACTCCTGTCCTAAATTCTTAGGTGCAGAGGTCCGTTTTCGTGCTTGGTTTTGTGTGGGTTGTTTGGTTTTTTTTAATGGGAATCTTTATCTCTGGTGGTGATGTAGAGAAGGGAAAGACAGATAGCAAGAAGAGTAAACCAGAGGAGCTTTCTGCAACCCACAGCTCCAGAAGTCTCCTGGTCCTCAGCATGGAAGCAGGATGGAGCTACTCTCAGAAAGTCCTGTTACTGTGCAGAATTGCA